>JAYXIM010041521.1:0-65621 GCA_037575425.1 Anastrepha fraterculus | reverse complement strand
CCACATAAAAACTTTTGCCGTTTTTACTCTACTTTCCCACAACGATACACGCACACTTTGCATATAAATAATAACAGAATTAAATTCGTGTACTTTTTTTTTATTCATAAGGAGCAAACAAGCGCTTCAACATATTCACCGAGCGCACACACAAAACTCAGCATAGCAACAACAGCAAAAGCAGAGCACACATTTCAGTGCAGCTGGCGCTAGTGCCAACTCTGAAAATCACTTTGCTTTTGTTGAAGGAAATTTTGGTTCCCTCCTGAGATGCTGCACTTGGCAGCATGTACACACACACACACACACGCACACATACTTGCACTTTTACTTGGATGCACCAGAACCAGTTTATGGCTAATTTAACTACTCACGCAATTTGTGAACCCGTATTTTTGTGTTTGTTTGCGATTTAGATTTTGGTTTTGTTTTTGTTGTTTTTAGTAAATTTGCACTATTTGCATATACCTACATACATACGGAATTTAAAATTAATTGCAACTCAGCTTCAAGTTGCTTCGGAGATGTTTTGCGTGCAGTAAACACCTCCCCCAGCTCTCAACGTTCGAGTCAACTTTGATAAGAAGAAAGAAAGAGAATTTTAATTAGAAGCAGAATTTTAATGTAAAATATTTGACAGTTCAATTTTTGCTCGACTAAACAATGCGTTTCACACTGAATAGAGGAAAAAAGTGCAATTGAACACTCGATACGCTGTCATTTTCAGCGGCTTTTGTGTCGAGAACGAGCTGCAAAGCTGTAATGAGACAAAAGCAAGCAAAAGAAGTCCGAGAAAAAACCAAAAAAAAGGTGAAAAACAAGTGAAAAAAAAAAGAAAATCGAAAACAAAAGTCCAACGCAAAGCCGGAACACATAAATTGAAATGCCAATGGCCGATTAAAATAAAAATATGACACCCAGGCGAAAGCAATTACCGTAAGCCATGTAGCTCACTGCTTACTGCTTACTACCTACCGAGCAGCGGAGACGAATGTAACGGTGTAGTGGAGTACAAGCAAAGCGGAAAGCAGAGTCAATGCGAGTCAACGAGCTGGCCAGCAGCAATGCGCCACAATGTGAAGAAAGCAGCGAGGCAAGGCAGTGAGGAAGGCAGCGGGGTAGAGCAGCGAGGCAAGGCAGTGAGGCAAGGCAATGAGGCAAGGCAGCGGGGTAGAGCAGTGAGGCAAGGCAGCGAGGCAAGGCAGCGGGGTAGAGCAGCGAGGCAAGGCAGTGAGGCAAGGCAGCGAGGCAAGGCAGCGAGGCAAGGCAGCGAGGCAAGGCAGCGAGGCATGGCAGCGGAGTATGGCACCGAGGCAAGACATTGTTGGCAAGGCATTGTTGTAATTGTGACAAACTAAGGCACTACAGCACGTCGCCAAAGTGAAATAGTAAAAGGCGTAGGTGGAGCACGAGTCAGAACAGCTAACGTCAGCACTAAGATGACTAAAGAGAGACGATGACAACAACTTCCGCGGTCAAAGACAAAAGATGAGGAAGAGTATGAAGAAAAATTAAAGACATACGAGATGGAGATGAATGAACAGCATGGAAAACATAAAAGTAAAAACACTAAAGCATTGACAGTTGAAAGAAGAGGAGTGGAAAGAAGAAGAGGGGACGAGGAAAAAGAGGAGAAGGAAGAAGAAGAATAACAAGAAAAGTATAACAACACATACAAATATGCTTTCGTAGTTAAGGAATTATTAGTGCAGGGTCTTTCAAGTTTAGGTTGATTATTTAACAAAATTTTATTTCTACAGCTGTTACAATTCGATGACGTCACTTTTGATAGATGGCACTGGGTGAAGACAAAGCTGCTGTGAAAAATAATATTTCTGTAATTTTTTGCAGATGAAAACCTAATTCAAAATTACGTAGCATTACTTATAATCTGGTCTTCTAAAATTTTAACACTCGTCTACAAAATTCACTTTTTGCCTTTTTTGCTACTTTCTGGAATTTGTCACAGATGAAAATTTAAATCAAAATAACCTAGCATTACTTATAATTTGGTCTACATAAATTATAACACTGGTCTACAAAATTCACGTTTTTGCTTTTTTTGTTGGGACTGGTTGCCGATGTATTTTTGTGCGCTAAATACAATTTTAAGGTCCAAGATGTTTCCATCACATCTTATTTCGACAGCTGTTACAATTCGATGACGTCACTTTTGATAGATGCCACAGGGTTAGCCAAAAGCAGCAGTGAAAAAATAGGCACTTTCGGGAATTTGTCGCAGACGAAAAATTATACCAAAATTACGTAGCATTACTTACAATCTGGTCTACAAAAATTATAACACTGGTCTACAAAATTCATTTTTTTCTTTTTTTTTTTGTTGGGACTACTTTCCGATGTATTTTTGTGCGCTGAACACAATTCTAAGGTCCAAAAGTTTTCATCACGTCTTATTTCGACAGCTCATACGGTTCGATGACGTCACTTTTGATAGATGCCAAAGGGTTAGGACAATGCTGCTGTGAAAACCTAAGAGCTTTTTGTAACTTTTTGCTGGTGAAAAACTAAATCAAAATTACGTAGCATTACTTATAATCTGGTCTACAGAAATTTTAACACTGGTCTACAAAATTCACTTTTTTGCCTTTTTTTGGGACTTTCTGGAATTTGTCGCAGATGAAAAATTAAAGCAAAATTACGTAGCATCATTTAAAATCTGGTCTACAAAAATTATAAAACTGGTCTACAAAAAATATAACACTGGTTTACAAATTTCACTTTTTTTCTTTTTTTTTGTTGGGACTAATTTCCGATGTAATTTTGTGCGCTGAACACTATTCTGAGGTCCAAAAGTGTCTTATTTCGACAGCTGCTACGGTTCGATGACGTCATTTTGGTGGATGCCACTGGGTGAGAAGAAAGCTGCTGTGGAAACAATAGAGCTTTCTGTAATTTTTCGCAGACGAAAAATTATACCAAAATTACGTAGCATTACTTACACTGGCTTACAAAATTCACTTTTTTGCTTTTTTTGCGACTTTCTGGAATTTGTCGGAGACGAAAAATTATACCAAAATTACATTGCATTACTTATAATCTGGTCTACAAAAATTATAACACTGGTTTACAAAAATTATAACACTGGTCTACAAAAATTGACTTTTTTCCTTTTTTGTTGGGACTGGTTCCCGATGTATTCTTGTGCGCTGAACACAGTTCTGAGGTCCAAAAGTGTCCATCACGTCTTATTTCGACAGCTGCTAAAGTTTGACGATGTTTCTTTTGACAGCTGCCAAAGGGTTAGCGCACTGCGGTGATGAAGAAAATAAACACTTTGTGGAACTTTTCGTAGTTGGAAAATTTAACTCAAATTACATAGCACTATTCATATATCTCATCATAATCATCGTCATCATTATTTAGCGTTACAACCCGGGATGGGTTTTAGTCTCTCTACCATATGCCTCCAGGCATCTCTATCTCTTGCTGAATATTTCCAGTTGGTTATTTTGAGCGTTCATAGGTCTTCATCTATGCAGTCCATTAGGCGTCTACGCGTACGACTTTTACTTCTCGTTCATATGAAGTTCTCGTTATCTTCGGTTTTTGCTGAATTATTAGTTTTTGAGCAGGCGGGTCTTCCATTCTTAGGGCATGTCCTATCCACCTTGGCTTTGCGCTTGGCAAGTGAATTTGGCAGTGTCCTCGCCACGCATAAATTGGAGTAACTCCTCGTTGGTTCTTTTATATTTTAGCTAGGGCTATAAATCCTCCTGAGTATCTTTCTCTCAAAGACTCTGAACGATTCTTCTTATGCCGCTGTCATGCGCCACACTTCCAAGCCATATATAGCAATGGGTCTCACTATTGTTTCTTGTATACTCAGCTTGCAAGTCCTAGATACTGTCTACATTAACTTATTTTATATATCTGGTATTCTTTTTCTTCTCGCCAGCCGTTTCTACAGCCTTTCTCGTGTTAACCGACGCCAGTTCGAAACACCAAGTCCTTCAGCAACGATCTTTCCAACTCAGAGGAGGCCTTCCTCTTCCTCCGCTACCACCAGCATCGAATACTTTCAGAGCCGGAGCGTTTGTTTCCATTCGGACGAAAGACCCAGCCAACGTAGCCGCTGGATTTTTATTCGCTGCGCTTATCATCGTTCCATCGCCTGCGATATTCGCCGTGCAAAGGTCCAAAAATCTTCCGCAGAATCTTTCTCTCAAACACTCCAAGCAACACTTCATCGGATGTTGTCATTTTCCACGCTTCTGCGCCATACGATAGGGCGGACTTGATGAAAACCTTATAAAGTTTGTGAGACTGTGTTTTTTTAATGACAGGAGGTACTTCGTTATGCCCTCGTCCACCACCAGACCCATTCGCTTTACACCTTTATTGAGTTTAGAAAATTTATACCAACGTGGTTGTTAAGGCCGATAATGTCACTATCAACGGCATACGCCAACAATTATATAGTCTTATAAGAGACTGAGTATTATCTGGCCTACTAAAAGTAGTGAGTGACCAGATTGGAGGTATTTTTTCCTACAGGATTTTTGATAGATCACGCGGGACTAGAGTTTACTAAATACATAATTTTTTTTTCAGTATTCATTTATATTTTATCATAGAAAGACTTATGCCTAACAACATTTACAACCCGTGCAATTCTATTGCAAAAATCGACGCTCAATTCTAACATCATGACCGCTCGATTCATCGCCTTAGAACTATTTTCACTCACAACATCTACTGAAGCCTTCGTAGATAAGGATAACTGAACAAAATATCACATCTCATGCAAAATTTCACCAAAGAAATCGAAGTCTGCAAACTCGTAGAAATTTTGGACAATATAATTTATTTTTAATAGGCCCTCTACTGCGCAGGCAAACAAGCAAATAAGTTCCAAATACTTTTGTAAAAAATAATCAATTAATCATATTACAAATTTTATTTTACTTTACTTGAATTTAAAAAGAGGAGCACCAACTTGAAAGACCCTCCCGCACCAGCAACAGCAAAGCTTAAGAAACAGGTCATATCACACCGACGCTGTTGTTGTCATCAGCATAAACGATGAGTGAAAAGGCATTAACATCCGCTTTGTTGGAGAGTGAGTTGGCGCTTAGTTGGGTCGGTTTGGGTCACTAGTGGGTGAAAGAAATCGAATGGGGTGTAGGCACGAGGGATATGAACCCTCAAGGAAATGGGCAAATACTTAGATGGACACTTTCTGATTCTAGATTGCTTTATTATTTAGAACATTAACCCATTTTGTAACAAAAAAAAGAGCAACAAATAACTGCAATAGTACGTAGACCTGCAAGCCTAAAAATGTTTTCTACCAATAAAAGAAAAAGAACCAGTTGAGAAAATTGCTAAATAAATTTTGCACCCCACACCTCTATTCGCATTTCCTATGGGGAACCATTTGTACTTTAACCTGCGTATGTTTTGTGCATAAAAGTTTGCGCCTAAGTTTTAGACCGGAACAATTGCACAACAACAACTACGCATGGCGCTGTCTACGTCATGTGCGGGAACAAAAGAATTAGCGAAATGTTTTAGCATTACAAGAAAATGTAGAGTTTTGCTTTAAAAACATGAGTTTGTGTTCGGGAAGAAAACACGTTTTTATGTAATAAGCGGATTTATGTAAGCAGAGAAGTTTTGCTGCCTTCATTAGAGATGACAAATTTTTTAGTGGGGATATTCTTAAAAATATGGAAATAGTTACATGCTTATAAAAATAGTAATAAAAACTCTTTATTTTACAAAAAATTTTTATATTCTTCAACAAATACTGCTAAGTAGGCTCGCTTGGTTTTTGTATAGCATTTGCTTGAAAAATATAGGAAGTCGAATAGCCTTAATTAAGGGTGGTTAAGTTTCAAGGGCCGTTTTGAATAAAATACAATTTTTTTAGGAAATTATTGGCAATTCTCTTTATTATGATAATATTAGAATAGCTCAATTACGTATAGAATAAAATATCGGCCAAATGGCCGCCGCGGCCTACTTATTGACGTAGCTACCGATGTGAAAATCAAGAAATAAGAAGAAGACTCACCACTTTGAAAATAGGTTTTCAATATTTCCCAATTTTGTTCAAGCGTATAGCGTCCCATTTCGTAAATATCAAACCTTTAGAGAAAACAAAAACGAAAGCGTTCAAACATGGCAATATTTGTTAAACATTTAAAAGCAATGTTGCCTGTTTTACTAGTTAGTATGGAACACGGGCCTCAAATCTTAAGAAACTCTATGCCTGTTTAAGAAATATTTTTTGAACGCGCTGAATTCTATTTATCAAAAGTTCGTCGTAGGTCTCCAAATAATAGCAGCCTACTCTAGGTGAGAATGAACAAGATCCGTAAACAGCAATTTAAAGGTATACGAAACAGAAAACTCAGATGCAATGCGACGAATGAAGCTTAGAACCGCGTACGATTTTGAAAGAATTAAATTAATGTGACTGAAAGAAAATTTCGTATCGAATAAAATTTCAAGATCCTTATACTCTGTTACATTTTGTAATATCGTTATTAGAAATGCTTTAGGATGTGTTAGAAATTTACTGATCCTGCAATATTCCCAATACTCAAAGCCAGACGCGACCTGATGCATCATCGATGAAAATTATTCAAGTCGAGTTGAAGCTTTTGAGCATCCATTGCGTCCTTAACAGTTAAGAAAATGTTTAAGTCAGCCGCGAAGAGCAAAAAATTCGAAAAGGAAAAATATTTGCTTATGTCATAGGAAGGCGGCCGCCGTAGCCGAATGGGTTGGTGCATGATTACCATTCGGAATTCACAGAGAGGCCGTTGGTTCGAATCTCGGTGAAAGTAAATTAATAAAAACATTTTTTCTAATAGCGGTCGCCCCTCGGCAGGCAATGGCAAACCTCCGAGTGTATTTCTGCCATAAAAAGGCTCTCATAAAAATACCTGCCGTTCGGAGTCGGCTTGAAATTGTGGAACAACATCAAGACGCACACCACAAATAGGAGGAGGAGCTCGGCCAAACACCTAACAGAAGTGTGTGCGCCAATTATTTATTTTTTATTTTTTTATTTTTATGTCATTGATAAAAATGGCAAAAATAAGTGTCCCTAAGATATTCCCTTGGAGGACACCTGTAGCGAAAAAGTGATGCGATACAACTCCATCAAGTTTTACTACTCATCGTCTGTCTGCCAAATATGATTTAAGCCATTCCAAGGAAACAAAGTGAAGGCCATGTAAATTAATCAAGTAACATTTTGCTTAAGAGAATAGTCAAAGAAATTCTGTTCCACCTAAGCTGCCGCTCTTTTTCACTTGTCTCACTTAGCAAGTCAGGTCAATCCAATTCAAGTAATTAGATCGTCGTGCAGATTTTAATACATGAAAGGGTCCACATTTATACGTATTTATGTATTGTAAGGTCTCGTTTCATGCGGTGGATACATTCTACAGAAAAGTGCATATAAAAAATTCGCATTAAAAAAGACTTTACCTGCCTTGAAAAAGTAAGGATACGTTTCGTAATTTTCTTAAATCGCACAAAACAAGAAAAAGTAGTTAAAATTAACTTAAAGCCGCAAAAAAAGTTTGCAGAAATTAATAGAAATAGGCAGCTTAATAAATGACTTTGAATGTCTGAAAAAATGCATATAAATGCTTAAAATCGTTGCGACTTCATACTTCTAATTATTCTAAATTAAAATGTTTGCCTATCACCGTAGATCCTTCTCCTTTTGCTAAACGAAATTGAAATTTCCTTTTCCAACGAATTTATTATCTTTTGATGATTTTTTTCTCCATTGGGCCAAATAAAATCTTACAAAAGAAATTAGAAAAATGTAGACTTACGATATTGAGAAAGAAAAAGCCTCTTCTAATGGAAAATAAAAAAATAAAAAAAAACTAAGTGAGTGTCGTAATCACTTTAAACGTTTCATTTCAGCAATCAAAATGTGATGCGTATTACTGCAACTTGAAATGGGCAGAATTTAAACTCGCTGCTTATTATAAAACCGAACAGAACACTGCTAAAATAAAAATTTAATTTCCCCGAATCCCCGAATTGCGAAAGCTCACTCTAAAAACCAATCACTGCCATATGGAGTTATGAATGGAGTATGGAAAAGTTAAAGTA
Organism: Anastrepha fraterculus; assembly: GCA_037575425.1. NCBI lineage: Eukaryota > Metazoa > Arthropoda > Insecta > Diptera > Tephritidae > Anastrepha > Anastrepha fraterculus. The sequence goes on along the minus strand of JAYXIM010041521.1, from coordinate 57,515 downwards.
GATCTAGCTATCCTTAAACTTCATATGTCAGTGCAACAAATGGTGTGAGCTCCACGATTTTTGGTGACGGTCAATACGCGACCTTCCTAAACAAGCCTATATGAAAAATTTTTGGATGAAATACAAACCGCGCAACTTCAAAATTGCATAAAAAGAGACCTTACAGTATATAGGCATTCCTGTCTTTTTTACAACAATTATTCAACAAATTGCACAGTTGTCATCAACTGCTGACCCGCGTATGAACCCGTACGACTATGACGACGGCATAATTTCACACATTTGACTTTGTTTTATTTTACATTGTGTCAATAACTTGAATGTTTAAAATTTTGTTTGCTAAGTTGTATTACTGTCTTGAGTGTAAATTGTAAGTTATATGAAGCATGTAAAACATAGGGATATCCATATATATATTTATACATATGTCGCTGCACTTTAAATATATATATATCGCCAGTTATAAGTATTTATTTAAAGGGTAGCTCATAAAGGACATTTTCATTTCAGAAACCTACTGAGTTGGGTTGGTAGGTTGGTTTTTGGTTTGGCAGCCGCATCGCATAGAGACAACGATGCCACTTAGACCACGAAATGGGTCCGTTGTGAGCTGGGTTGGTAAGTTGTGACGATTTTCTTTACCTGGCGGAAATGCTAAGATATTGAGTAGAATTTAATCGACGCTAAGCAGAGCTGTGACTTAGATGTAGCCTAATTTAACTCAACAGACTTGTTATGATCTAGTCATCACAAGCGCTTGTTAATATTAAACATATACAAGGCTGCCGGGAAAGTCGTCCTAGAAACTAAAGGGAATTACAAAAGCTGTTTGAAAAGTCCGTGAAAGGTCAGAGAGATGGCACTTCCTATGTGTATCGAGGTTATATTTAGTTGGTGGCATCTCTTGGAAGAACACAACCCAAGTTTCAGCCAGATAGGTACATTTGCTTGTGTTTAGCCTTTCTTTGAATCGAGTGATTTTCCTTTTCTATCACGGCAACGCGTCAGCTCACGCCTCAGCAGTTGTGGTCACAAAATTATTAGAAATAGGGTTCCAACTCGTTTCATATCCCCCCATATTTTTCAGACTTGGCTCCCTCGGATCCCTCGAACTACTATTTGTTCCCCAATTTGAAACAATGGCTGTCGCGCAAAAGATTTTATTCAAACGGCTAGGTGATTGCAGAAACTCAAATCTATTTTTCAGACTTTGACTAATCCCTTTATCCGGAAGGAATCAACAAATTAGAACAGCGTTGGAGGAAGTGTAAAAGCCTAAAAGAAACCTATGGGGAAAATTAAAAAAAGGTTCACAAATAGTCAAAAAGTTTTTATTTTTGCACAGACTTTTCAAATGATCTTCGTAGTACTTAGGCCTTTTCTGATTAATGTAGTTATTTGGATATTCGATTTTAAAGATTGATTTAAATACATTTTTTTGCTTGTATTCCCACTTTTTCAATAAATATTTGACTTTTTTCTTGTATTTAGCTAAATGGTGTGCCAATTAAAAAAAAGTAATAAATAAAATTTTAGTCAAGCCCTGACAGTAGATTTATAAAGTTTAGAATCTACGATTTCTGAGTATTTCCTTATTACGCGTCGATGGACGAGCGAAAATGGAGAGTAAAATCTCAAGGCCATGCAACATTTTGGGCATTTTCGTTCCGCGAGAGAGAAAAAAGATGTAACGTAGAGGAAAAGGAAAGAGAGAACTATACCTTATATATATCTTAGATACCCTATAGGCTATTTTTCCTGAGTTTTTCCTTGGGGTTGCTAACTTCTAGTGAGAAGTAACACTGCCTACTTTTTGACGCTTGTTTTTTGGTGCAAACTTGTGGAAAATATATTTTAGGTGCGTACTTTTTGGCGTTATATTTCCTTGGTGCCTACTGTTTGAGGCGTTTTTTTGCCCCTGTTTTTTTGGCGTTTTTTTTTTTTGGTGCCTACTTTTTGGCGCTTATTTCTGTTTCTTAGCTAGTGCTTGTGCGTACTATAAAGTGCTATCCATTCCGGCGTCGGATTTATTGGTACTGCAATGCGGTAGTTTGTGCCGTTGCTGCGGTCCTGGAATCGCTGCGTTTATGCGGGTGATAAACCCTCGGAGTAGTGCGCGTTGTTGCCACGGTTTGTGTTCGGCGTTTACCTACACCGGTCGACCCTTCTCCGTTTTTTGTAAATTTTGTCTATTTGTATTCTCTGCAAATGTTGTAAATTTAGTTAGGTATATATTCTCTCTCTCTCTATCTCTTTCTATCTGTCTCTTTCTATCGGTATCTCTCTCCCTCTCTCTCTATCTCTCTCTATCTGTCTCTCTCTATCTGTATCTCTCTCCCTCTCTCTCTCTCTCTCTCGGGTCACTCCCTCTTTCTTTGTCTGCCTTGAAACTTTCACTTCTGTTATGTGTATTACGCCACACGCACTTTTTTTTGTATAGAGACTGTTCTGAAAGTTATTTTAAAAACTATAGTAAATGAAGTCGTACTTAACATCACGAAAAAAGTTATGTGGATACTATTCTGTAAATTATTTTAAAAAGTATTAGGTCCTTTTAGCTCTCCAAAAGATATAGTAAGCGGAGTCCTCGAAAAGCAAACCGTTCCTTAAAAAACTTTTTCGCGCCTTATTTGCGCTTGACATATCTCTAATATGACACACCCTTCAATTTTTTCAAGCATACTTATATTTATATCTATATGAAGGGGCTTAAATGCACCGTTAGTATATCTTCTAAATGTTAAAGAAAAAATACGAAGACATAATGCGCGCAAGAAGACATTGCAAATCCGTTTGGAGACTTACGACTGCGATGGTGATGGCGATGGCGACGTTGACGTTGAAGTTGACAGCAGCGATGTTGGCGTCATTAAACTGGCACAAACGCGGCACAGTGGCAAAACACTTCTCTATGCATGGATTACATAGAATAGTAGAATCGCAGCTATGAACTAACACTGAAGCGAAGGTAGACAATAGCGAGGAATTGTGCTTAGAATGGTAGCATTTAGTTTTTCCTACAAATGAAGAACCTGAAATTGTGCACCAGCTTCAAGCGGTACACGTAGTTTTTGAAAACCTTTTTTTAAATAAATTTAGGCAATTTTTTTTTTAATTTTTGGCTGAGGAGAGACTACTTCTAAGAAAATATTTTTTTGGATAAAGGGCAAGCAGAAATAAAAGAAAATTTTTTGGCGCTAGAAATAAGGAGGATGATGAAATACATTTGAAAGGGCTTATTTTGAAGTAAATATTCTAACTTTTTCTCTCAGTAGTAGTAACAAAAACCTGGTTGCGTTATTTTTGGCAAATTCTTGTGAATTTTTTCTCTTAATTGAGAAACTATTTTCAAAAATTTTATTACTTTTAAGTAAGACCTTGAAGTAAAGAAAACAAAACTCACAAAAAATCGAAGAAAAATCTAATCGAACTGAAATTTTTTTTTGATTTATAACATTAGCTTGCAGAAATCACAGCTCGCCAACATCCAAATCCTTACTTTATTGTAAAACAAAAAAAAAAATATCACAAAAATATATTCTTCATCCTTGCTGCTACAGCAGCTGTCCACATTGCGCAGTGGACTAGGTTTTGCCTTCACTTTGCTAATTAATTGAACCAGCGAATAGACGGAAGTATTTACTTATCGCATTTTTACATACATTTTTCAAAGCTTGAATTTCTATCACTCTTTGGCCACGAAACAGCCGTTGCTGCAAAATTGGCATGAGATTTGAAAGGAAAGCAGACAATTAAGCATTTTAAATATATCCATTTTCAGTCTATTGACAGCACCATTTTTTAGCAACATTATGACGCAATAAACTCTAATAAATAAATAAAGAAAATTTCCCCACCTTACATGCACTAACAACTCACAGTGCCTATTAAGCTGGGTAAACTTCAGAGCAAATTCATGACAGCAGAGCAAGAACCTACTAATCCAAAGTAAATATACTTAGCGAAAGATAAAAAATAACCAAAAGGAATAAAATGCAATAAGTACGACAGTTAGGCCGTAAAGCTGTTAACAATGAATGAGTAGTGAGCTTAAGTCTGCATAAATATGTATGTGTAAACATATACATACATACATACACGTACACACATACACACTCGTACATATATAGTATTTATTTTCCTTTTTAGTTAAAATACAGTAGTGAAAAGCCAAACGACACAGCAGTCATTATAGTAAAAGAACTGGTATTTAATGGAAAAAGACGGACTAGTTCCAAAAGGGTTAGAATTGTACTAGTTGCAAATTAGTCGATTGGAGCTACATATATCCATACAAAAATATTCTGCTATTATGTTTTTTTTTTATAGTCATATTCTTATTTGGAGGCCGCTGCAGCCAAAGAGTAAGTGCGTGACTACCATTCGGTGGGAGGCGGGCTAGAAGCCCCGACTATGAAATACGAATTTCCACAGAGAGTTTTTAATAATAGCACGCGCCTCTCAATAAGCAATGGACAAACATCCGCGTGTTTTCTGCCATGAATAAAACTTCTCACAAGAACCCATCTGCTGTTCGGAGGTGGCAAACTACAGTAAGTCTCCATATTTGTGGAAAAATATCAAGACGCGCAGCATAAATAGGAAAAGAAGATCTGTCAAATATCCAACAACAAGTTGTAAGCGCCGATTATTAATAATTTAGTTTCAGGTTAAAAAAATTATGAAAAGATAATTGAAATTATGAAAAGATAATTTTTTTAAATAAAATCACATCGATACGAACAAAAAAATTAAAGATAAGAAAACGTATTCTGTAGTATTTAAACTAATAAAAACGTAATTTGGAATTATTCAATCATACAATATTTAACAAATATTCTAGTTTTTGAGCTGGTCTATTATCAGTCATACTAGTTCAAAAGTGCCTAGTTTTGAACTAGTTCCAAAGTGCCTAGTACTGAACTAGTTCTAAATGGACCAGTTTTTAAAATGCATATTACTGTATTTGTAAAGGTATATTAAAAGTAACACCTGTTTGTAAGTAGTGAATAAGTACCATTTTTATGGCATCTTTGATTTTTGGTAATTAGATAGATATAAAGGGTGATTAGGTTTTTTTGACAGTTCACGCGTGACTACTGTCAAACTAAATACATAAATTTTTTTCTGTATTCATTGACATTTCATCTTCGACAGATTTACGCTTCAACGACGTTTACAAATCGTACAATTCCATTACGAAAATCGACGCTCTGTTAAAAGTGTTCATCGCGCGCTCAGGCCCACTTATGGTATCATATGTATTTAGCGATGAGGCTCTTTTTTGGCTTAATTGCTATGTCAATAAGCAAAATTGCCGTCATTGTCCTAAAAAGCCTATGGGCTGGAGGAATCGTCGCCCCATATTTCTAAAAAGATGAGGCTGGTGACAATATAACAGTGATTGCCGAACGCTAACGCGCCATAATAAACGTCTTTTCGATGCCGGATGCAGAAAATTGAAGCTCGTGATCTCCACAACACTTGGTTCGTTAGTTCCAACAAGATGGCGCTACTTGCCATGCAAATGAATTTACTGCGTCGTCGTCGTTTCGGTGAGCAATTTATTTCTCGTCTCGGACCAGTGAATTCGCCACCAAGATCGTGCGATATCACACTTTTGAACTTTTATTTGTGGGACTATTTAAACAAAGTCTAGTCGCTTTGTAGATAAACCAACTTCGATTGAGATAGATTAGATGAGATTAGATTCGTGGGGGTTTCGACAAGTCCAAGCTCTCAGTCAGTACACCATTATACTACACCCGGATAGACTTCAGTAGAAATAATAGGGAAATAGGAAAGATAAAATGTGGGTGGTAAGACGGAAAAATTAGTTTGAGGTCACTCTTCCACAAATCTCTTGAATTCATTGATGAATCTTAAGAGTTCCGGAAGAGGAAGAGTATGAACTTTTTTCATACTCATTGTATTGCAATCCAATATCGTAAGTCTGATTTTGGAAAACGCCGGACAGCTACAGAGAAAATTCTCTGCAGTGTTGCCATCCTAAAGACAGGATAGGCATATTGGGCTGTCGACGACCCCCATGGTAGCCTTATGCTGACCACAAGCGTTTTACGTTGTGCGATTACACCTACCTGTACACTCAGGTCCTTTCTGCTGAGCTTTAGTAGAAAGGTCACTATTTTCCGGTTTGGTTCCTACACAAAGCACTTGGCTACTCTGCACGAGTTCAGCCCAGACCAACGTCCTCTATAGGTAGACCTCATGAAGTCGTCATACCATAGTTGAATCGATGCAAAATTGAGGTTCAGAGCATAGTGGCAGACTTGCATATGAAGGCTAGTTTATTAGCTAGCTCGTTCCCTGTTACACCACCGTGTCCGGACACCCAAAACAGACTAACTTTGTTGTTTTCGTAACACGATTGAGTTAATGGAAGCCAAGAGAAGTTATTCACGAGATACTGACCGAAGTCCTTCAGCGAGTCATTCAAAATTAGCGTTTGCGAATGGCCGAATTACGGTTTGAATGAGATAAGCTTTAAAAAATAAATGTCATGAAGGGTTCTACAAAAAATAATAAAATCTGCACAATCAATTTGCATTTTCATTGTTTTATTTTAATTTAAAATCCGATACCTCTTAATTGATAATTTTTGGGGAAAGACATCGGACATCTTCAATTTTTATATCCAAATTCCGGGATTTTTTTTGTATATGAAAAACTGCGCATTTAAAAGAAAAATGTTTGCATCTGGTAAGACTGTATATCGAGCAATCAAGACTACAACTAAATTTTTTATCGTCAGTCTAGCACTAAGCTTGGTTCCGTTGATGGCATTAATGCGTATCAAAAGAAGAATTTTATGCTATTCCAAACACATTAAATTTTTGCAGGAATTGCAGCTTTTATTTGTCAATATTTTTTTGATGGCAGACAGATTATGGCAAAATTTAATAAAGTTTGAAACTAAAGTTCATATATCTTCTTTATTGGAATTTAATGCATATAAAAACCTACATACCATACAGACATACACATAATTATGTGTATGAACACATAAAGTAACTTCAATATATTCTGAATTCTCAACCACTGTAACATATTTGTGTTTGTCAGATATTTTTGCAAACAGCAAAAACAAAGTTAAATCTCCTTAAGTGTGGCAGGTCAGACTTGGAAGATTTTAATAGAATTTATAAACGCCTAAAATTCACGCATAAACGATTGACAAATACGAGAGCAGGACACAAATGGAAAATATATTGAAAATCTGGATGCAACTGCCGGAAAATAACCGATGAATATGACAGCGCTTGGCGACAAGGCCTCTCTGCTCACCCTCTAAAAGTTTATATGAACTTTTATGTAAAAAGTTCGAGCTCTTCAATAAGAGAAGTTAGAATGCCTCTTGTGGTGCTACACAGTTACTATATATACTTTGACCGCCAAGTAGCGATAAAGGCAATAAACTCATATGAAATTTCATCTAAAAAGCCCTAAAGAGCTAAAAAGCTCTAAAAGCTCATATGAAATTGCATCTAATTTCATCTCGAGCTCTTCAATACTAGAAGTTAGAATGCATCTCGTGGTTAGAGCTAGACAGCTACTACACAGAAACGTAAAGGTCTAGCTGGAGCCACTAAGGCACAATAGGTCTATGTGATGGCTTTCAGCCTCATGGCACACAAGGTCACCATGCAAATAGGCTACACTTCTTAGTGATCCAAAAAGTAGTGAAATTCTTAAATATTCAACTTAACTGCAGGCTCACTTTCTGGGCCCAGTTACGGCATGCGGCTACCAAAGCAGCAAAGGTCACGGGAATGCTAAGTAGATTAATGGCAAACATCGGTGAGCCAATAGCAAAGAGCAAAAGAAGGCTGATCATGGCGGCCACAAACTCAATTCTCGTGTACGGCAGCGAAGTATGGGGAATTGTGCTAAACTGCAAGGCCAAGCGCAAGGCACCAGAGGCTGCCGAACAGCAGCACTTAGAGTAACCTCAGCCTACCCGACTGTCTCTAGCGCAACAGTCTTTGTGGTCTGCGGGAAGATACTCATTGCCTTGTTGACCCAGAAATTAATGGATACGTGGGACTCCAAGAGGAAACACGTCATGACTAACGTCGCGGAACAGAGATACCAAACCATGCTACGGTGGCAAAGCCGATGGGACACTGAACCGAGTAGATCTGAAAACATTTAACCATCCTGCGTACAACACGAAAAAGGTGATATCCCTCGTGTAACTTAACAAGAACTCCAAGCGATGTGTAATAAAATAAAGTCCAAGAAAGTTGGCATACCAAATAGAGCCCTGCAATTATCACTTCCCAAACGTCCAGACATATTTCAATCAATATGCCAAACCTGCCTGAACGAAGGCACTTTCCCAAAGAGATGGAAGAAACAAACACTTGTGCACTTACCCAAGGGTAACAAAAAGCCAGGCGACCAGGGTAACAAAAAGCCAGCCGACCAATATGTCTACTAGACATCATGGGAAAAATTCGGGAGAGAATTATTTACGAAAGTTTGTCGTCTTTCGCTGAAGACAAAGGTATTCTATTCGCATACCAGTTTGGCTTCAGGAAATGAGGAGTATATCGTATTAGAAAGGGTTCCTCAAGGATCAGTTCTGGGCCCACTGCTACGGAACCTAATGTATGGCGGCGTTCTAAGACTGGATATACCCCCTAGAACTAAAGTCATAGGATTCGGGGATGACATTGCGGTGGTAATGATAGCAAAGCATATCCACGAAATTGAGAAGATCACCAGCGAATTAGTAAGCAGGATAAAGACTTGGCGAAAGTCTATGAAGGTGGAATTAGCTGAACATAAGACCGATGTAGTTCTAATAAGCAGCAGGAAGATAGTAGAAGCTATAAATGTAAATGTTGGGTCTGTAACCATTAGTTAAAAACCCGATATAAAATACCAAGGTCTGATGGTTGACAGCCGTTTAAACTTCAAAACGCACCTGGAATACGATGTGAAGAAGGCATCGAGTGTGCAGTCCTACCTGTCGCGAATCATGCCAAACAATGGCGGACCTAGCCACAGCAAAAGAATGCTAGTCAGCACGGTTCTTTCGTATGCCACACCGATCTGGGCTGGTGCACCGAACTTAAATAGCTTCACAAAAAACTGACCGCCGTCTATCGGCTAAGCGCTTTGCGAACTATCTGAGGCTTCCGTACAATTTCGGACGATGTTTCCTTCGTTATAGCAGGGCTACTCCCCGTAGACATTTTGGTGAAAGAAATGCAGAGAGTGTACATAAGGCTATCTGAACACGACGGTAGAGCAAGTCGTTAAACTATTGCAGAAGAAGAAAGACGTCGTTCGATCGCCCACTGGCAAGACCGGTGAAACAGATCACCGAAAGGTAGATGGGCGCATGGGCTAATACCCATTCTTACGACGTGGTTAGAAAGGAACCATGGGAAACAGACTTCCGTCTAACCCAATTTCTTTCAGGGCAAGGAGTATTTCGAAAAAACCTCCATAGATTCGGCCATGACAGTTCCCCAAACTGCCCAATCTGCACGGATAGGGAAGAAGACGCTGATCACGTCTCGTCCCAATGTCCACGCTATGCTTCCGAAACTTGTGGTATATTAAACGGAGAAAATATTTCAGATGCAAAATATATCCACAATGATCTAAGACGCGCGGAGGTTCGTCAACGAAATAACTAGCAGCCTATGAGCTAACCAGACCCGTAAGGTAATTCTTTCTTGGACAGTTCCGCGGGGAGAGTGGTAGATAGTGGAGAGGTGTTTAGTATGTAGGGTTAGCTGTGAGGCTACAAGTCGTGCATACTGCTATACCGGTATAGCAGTACTCATGAGAGTTCCCTCTTCACAGGCGTCATTCCGAAAAAAAACTGAACCGAGTGGCAGATGGACGGCGAAACTTATTCCGTCAATAGGCAAATGGGTTCAAAGGAACTTCCGGGAAGTGAAATACTTACCAACTCAGTTCCTTTAACGCAACGGACACTTTAAATAATAATAAAATAATTTAAATTAGAAAGTGGTTTTAGAATTTTGCAGCATAGCGTCATTGAATACTCCAAGTTTTGCGCAAAGTAATGGCAACTCTGGTGGTGAAAAAATTTCGACAATAGAAATTATATTTATTATAAATTGCAAAGCAAACTCGAAACGGCAATGTTGCATGCCACATTCACGAACAATGTGAACAATGGTAACAATGTTGACAAAAATGATTGTGATCACAATAATAGTCAGTGGCAATAATGGTGGAAGTGTTGCAGCTGATGGCGGTGCTTATGAGCAATTTTAAAGCTGCTGTTAACAGCAAAAGCAGCAATGCAAACAACAACAGAAGCTATGTAATTTAGTTATGGCACAACAACAGCCGACCAAGGAGCAAGGAGATGAAAACGAAGAAGAAGAAGAATAAGTGCAAGAAGAAGAAGAAAATGGCAAAGCGTGTTTACAAGAAATGCCTGATGCACCAGCAGCAAAGACTGCAACACTTGAACAGCTGCAGCCAGGCAGCAAACAGACAAATGCAGAAAAAAATGCCAATAACAAAAACGCACACTCACGCACAGGCATACACACATACTTGTCCACATATTTATATGTATCTGTGGGCAAATAGAAGTTATGTTTGCAAGAAAAACACTGCTAACTGTGCACTGGTGCAAGTGCAACTGAATGAATGCCAACAAAAACTTGCAATTTTTTTTGGCGATTGCCCTCGGGTGCTTGGCTATGTGTGGCGAGTACTCGTACAAGTGCGGCAGTGTTGCCATTGCCGCAAGTGGCACAGCAAGAATATGGTAGTAGTTGCAAGTTTGTACGCTGCCACAAGTATTTGCTTAGCTGCAACTGGAGGCATACACACACTCGTTGTTGCTGTGCATATGTTTTGTTTTTGCTTTATTGTTATCCAGCTGGCAGCATATGTTGCACGAAATGTTTTGTCATGTTGCATGGCCATTGCCTTAAAGCAACAACCAACCGAAAAACGCGCACACAAAACATGTACAAATGCAAGCACACCTACACACACACCAACACACTCAAAACCAATGTAAAAAGTAGTGAGTGACAACACAAAATTTAATGAAACAATTTACAACAACAACAAGCAACAACGATAAAAATAAACTTATTTCTATAGAAATACATAAATGTTATGGAATTGAATAGTAAGAAATAATAATAGCAACAATAATAATAAAAGCCATAAATAAAGGCGCGCACGTACATGCGCACTTGTGCGTTAGTGTGAGTGTGTGTGTATGTGTACAAGCGTATGCACATTCTTGTGTGTGCATGTGTTGGTGGGCGGCATGTTTTTTGCGCAAAACCATACTATTATGCGTCACACGTCGCAAAGCAATTGAAGTTGATGCTGCAACAGTTCGTGCAGCAAACAAGCATTGAGAAGTACTGCAGCCACCTGCACACAGGCGCAGACGAACACACGCATGCACATAGATGATAGTCACATACGGCTAGAAAGAGCGACATGCGTACATATGAAGTAAGGATGGGGAAACTCGAAAGTCCCGAAATAGCGAAATAACGAAATCACGATGCAAAGAAATCCCGAAATCCCGAAACAAGCTAATAAAAATCCCGAAATAATTTATCTTTTTTTTCCAAAAGTAAAGTCAGATTAAATTAGAATGAGCGACATACATAAGAACTAAGGTTGATAGTCCCGAAATCCCCAAGATCCCGAAAAATGTTAGTACCAATACCGAAATCTTTTATCAATTTTTTCAAAATTTAAGTCAGATTAAATCAGAATGAGTGACATACATAAGAACTAAGGTTGATAGTCCCGAAATCCCCAAGATCCCGAAGAATGCAATACAAATACAGAAATAATTTATTAATTTTTTCGAAATTAAAGTCAGATTAAGTCAGAATGAGCGACCGACATAATAACTAAGGATGATAGTCCCGAAAATCCCGAAGAATGTTAAAACCAATACCGAAATAATTTATCAATTTTTTCAAAAGTAAAGTCAGATTAAGTCGGAATGCACTACATACATATGAACTTAGGGTGATAGTCCCGAAATCCCGAAAAATGTTAATACCAATACCGAAATATTTTATTAATTTTTTCAAAAGCAAAGTCAGATTAACTCAAAATGAGCGAGAGGAATATGAACTAAGGATTATAATCCCGAAAATCCCGAAGGAAGTTTATAAAAATTCCGAAATATCTTATTAATTATTTCAAAATTAAAGTCATATTAATAAAAATCACCAAATTTTCCCTTTTATTGGCCAAAAAGGGCATTGCACTTCGAGCATATAACAATTTTGCTTCAGGCTTTTCGTCTGCCTTTCTTATACGCAATAAATTTAAATAGATTTCTCGGATTTTGGCTCACAAACACTAAAATTACCCCGAAAATCGGGATCAACTATTACCGCTAGCATTATAGAAAATATGAATGCACATATGTATTCACCTGCAGCTATCTCAGCATGTGCGCTGATGTGTGTGAGTATGCGTTTGCACGCGCTCCGGTTCAAATGGGCCAGCCTTGCTCGACCAACTTTGCTCTATCAATTCACATTTGTCTGTTGCACGTTTCGCAAACATATTTGTAGTTACATAATTTCGTGACACATACTTAAAGTGGCGCACAACGCACGTCACCCACTACACTCCAAAGTGGCGAGGTGAATTGAATTTTTTTCAAAAACTCCCACAGCACTGCAAACCGACTTGTCATACTATCAACTTGCAGTGGTAGAAAAGCCCAAAATGTCCGATTATGTGTGTGTGTGTACAGTGTTTAAGAAAAGTGCATAGCTCTAGTTTACGATTTCTCGTTTAACAACCTTCAATTGACAACTGTGAGAAAGTGACTTATCTCAAAGTTGCTCTGTTAAAGAAGTTTAAAACTCTTTGTAGGACAGCAGATAGGTAAATAAAAGCTGATGCTGAAACCCCTAGCAGCCATTACTTTTTCAAACGATTTGCAGAGGTATGGGCTTCCCGGGAGTTTCATAAGTATATCACCATTTCAAAAGCATAATTCTGTAAAAAGATAAATCAAAGAACGGAAGGTATAGAAACGTTGGCAGCAAGTCAGATCTTCGGAAATCAAAACTAAGCTGAACTTTGTAAACAAAGAGCTCCACACACCGTCCAAGATATTCAAAAACGACGAACTCGATCGGTTTCAAACAGGACTCACAGCTGCAAACAGTGCAGAGAACTCTTTGCGGAAGGCGGCAAAATCTTTCAGTAAACCAATACAAAACTGGGCAACGATTAAAATTGCTGAAACGGCAAAACGAGTGAGCGAAAATATTTTCTGAACACCTTGAAGACACATTTAGCCAAAATGACGGCTACGACGTAATCGAAGCAACCAATAGTTTGCAAGAATGCGATTACTCCACCTACACCAAAAGAAGTTGGAAAGGAAATCAATAAAATGAAGTTGAAGAAGTCTCCTGAACCGCTGAAGTGCTACAAAATCTACCAATGAACTGCATAATTTACTTGACCAGCTTACTTAATGCAATGCATACAATACTGGAACTCCGAGGAAGTTATAATGATATCCAAGCCTGGAAAATCTCTTAACGAGGTCTCCTCAAAATGATTTGAAAAAATACTATTGGCGCGGCTACTGCCAATTACTTGGTTTATATTATTTTTTCTCGGATAATCAAAAGAAGCATATTTCAGAATAACAAATGGATTGCATATTATTTAAAAAGTACAAAACAAGTCAAAATAAAAGTTATTTTTTTAGAGGCGGTAAACATAATATAAATAAAATTTCCATCACACATCGATACACTTTCTTCGCTCTGAAATAATAATTATTTTGTGAGTTGTTTTTTTTTTCTGTCAACCATGAAACTCACCTACTGAGCGTTATATTTTCTCTAAGCAATATTTTTTTATTTTTTATATAAGTTTTTTTTTGTTTGTTGTGCAGACTAAACAACTCAAAATGCCAAGTATTCATGAAATTGCTGCTAGAGTACATCGGCATAGGAATACCAACAGCAACTTTCTTAAAAATCCAGAAACATATGGTCAACTCAAACGAAGCGGCAGGCCAACTAACGAGGAAATCAAACACCAGTTAAGTCTTAAAGTCACCGATAGACGAATGCATCAAATTTTGGTCGAGGATGGAACACTTAAATATTGTTTACGGAAGCCGGTACCAAAACTATTAGCACACCACATTAAGGCTCGTTTAGCATTTGCCGAAAAATATAAATTTTGGACTAATGTATTCCGAAATGTTGTATTTTCGGACGAAAAAAAGTTCAACCTAGATTGCGCTATCGAGAGATGATTAACGATTTTTTATGGACGGAACTGGATGGTATTGATCTGGACAAAGTTTATTTTCAACGAGATGGCGTTACATGCCACACAAGCAACGAAACCATTGATCTTTTATCAAAATAATACTTCTTATTGGAAAACCCTTTATATAATATTTATCTGGCGAGAAATAAACATATATTTTTTTTTAATCCGAGTGTATCCTCTTTCGTTTGATATCCATCCTAATATCATAGAGTAAATGTAAGTATTTAAAACAATTATGTTTTTTTGAAATTTAGTTCTTAGACTGCTTAAAGTCTTTCAAAAACTGAAATGATGAGAAAATTAAAGTCTGAGTTCGCAGTAGTCCTTTTTAAGATGTGAAGTTTCAAAATCACATGAAATGTTTCTCTGTGAAAAAAAGGTGAGTTTGCCGCACGATAACACCGCGTTACATTCATTCTGTCCTATGAACCAAATATACTTTTTCGGAAAGGGGATAAAAAATAAAAATACCCGTGTATCGGCGATTTTCATGTACACGTCACATTTTTTTTTTTTTTTTGTATTTTATAACTTTAAACGAGCAATTCTTGTATGCATATCTGTATAGCCACACGATCTCAGGATTAGCTTAACGGATTTGAATGAAATTGGGCACACAGATAGTGTATCACATTTCTAGACCTTTCAGCTAGGTGTTGCCACTGGCAATGTTTCACAGGGTGCCACCTGTTCGAAATTAAAAAAAAAAATTGCATGAGATATGTCGATGTGGGTATCAAAAGAAAGGTATTTCACTCCGCATTACAATAGAGATATAAAACCCCGAATTTTTTTATTAATTTTATTATATTAAAATTAAAAACTGTTACATTTTAAAATCAGCCGCCACTGTATTCCACTGCTTTAAGCGTGATGCAAAGAGTTCGGCTGTTCTCTTTGACAAATTTCCTTCTCGTACAAGGTCATTGAAGTCGGCTTGCGTTACTAAATGCGGCACTGCAATCCCAAGTTCACTGGGTGTTGGTACAAATTCCGATACTTTTGGTTCCCCGCATCTCGCATTCGATGCATGAAATGTTGCTAGCATTGTTGGTGCTACTGTTGGTTCTCCATCCCTTAATTCGGGAACATCATCAAAAAATCTCCATTGAAGCCGCTATACGTTCTTCTGGTGAGTACAGAACCGCTGGAATAACCGATTCTACATTAGCGTAGCGAATTTTGTTGCGGCGAAAGTATTGGTACCCTTTAGTTTGAGTAAAAGTTACGCAAAAGTAGCACAGTTCACTGCAGTGCTCCGTACGTGGTAGCCAAATTGTTGGTACAGAGTACTTTATTGTTGACCTTCCATCAGTAAACTTGCATAAATTTCTATAGCAATAGTCGCACACGACTTCCGGAGTATACCACAAGTAAGGAAAATAAGCAGTCTTGAATATTTTCTGAAACGAATTAACCACTGTTTTCGTAATATTTTTAAAATTTTTACTTGGTGCGAATAAGCCACAAACGTAACACAAGTTATTTCGAGTCGGGCACTGCATTTTTCGTAAGATGAAATATACAGAAAGACGTTTTCGCGCAACAGAACTTAAAACAATTGTCAAAGTATACGTCTCCTAGTAGCGCAACTGTCAGATGATCGGAACTTCCGGAACTGTAACAAATACACAAACGACACAAAGTGTGTTGTATGAAACAATAAATTAAAGGTTAATAAGTGGTTTAAAAATTTGGAGTCAATTCAAGTTATGCCGAAAATGTAGAAAAAAAATTTTTTTTTGGAAAAAAAAATTCAAGAAAATCTGAGAATTGATAAATTTTTTTTTTTTAATTTTACATAATAAAAACATTTCCACGAGTCTGCCTGCAGAAATTCAGCACAATTGGATCACAGAAAAAGGGTTAAAAATTGATCCAAAGTTTATTTATATATATATATTTTATACATAAAAAAAAAATTCTGACGTGTACATGAAAATCGCCGATACACGTGTATTTTTATTTTTTCTCCCCTTTCCGAAAAACTATATTTGGTTCATAGGACAGAAAACAAGTTCGTTTTTGTAACGCTGTGTAATAAATGAAAAATAAAAAATAATTAGAAAAAAAGAAAACTAAAAAATAAGAATAAAAAGTGAAAAAATAGAAAACAATTTTTTTAAGTATAATTTATGTATAATACCCTATTACATCTATTTCCTATATAACAGTTATTGCTTCACCTATACGACACACCACTCCTTGTCAGAGCCACACAACAGCGAACGCGTTTACTTTTCACCTCATTTAACATGCAACACCTACGCTTGAACAGTGGATTATGCGTCGAGGTTACACTTATTTACTTACACAACAATTCGCTCACACACTTATGCACACACACAAGTACATACTCACGTGTGTGTCAACACATATTTTGGTTAGTTATCGCAACGCTTACTATTATGAGGATTATTATTACTATTGCAGCACTTCGCAAGCGTCACAACTGAAGAAAAACAAAAACAAAGCGAGTCACTTAAGAGTGAGAAAAACTTTCTTTGCAGCGGTGACCGCGTTTAAATGCCTTTAAGCTTTCGCATTTTTCGTATTTCGGCAGTCTTATTGTAGAGCTTTGCAGAGTGGTCAGAAAATTTGTCACAACATATGAAAACAGAAACACATGTCTGCCTATACAGAGACATTGGTTTTGTTGCAAAAAAAAGTGCTCCTCGCCATCGAGCGCTGCAATAGGAGAAAGTCAACAGAGCTCGACGCAACCCCAAACCGGGTCTTTGAGCTTATTGTAAGCACGAATTGTGAAGCTTCGTTTATAGTTGTAATGAATGTCTTGCGGACGGCATATTTCCCAGATCGGAAAGTGTCAGTGACTGGTGCCCTCACTAAAAGCTAGTAGATTCATTGGCATTCCATAAGATAATAAAATCAGAAAGTATATGATGGTGTGTCAACCTGACCAGCCGACACCCTATAGGCCTCTCTGCATGCTTGACACTATTGGAAAGATTTCTGAGCGCATAATATGTGAGAGATTGCAGGAACATTTGGAAGCGTCTGGCGGACTCTCTGACAACCAATTCGGACCCCGAAAAGCAATATCGACAATATATGTTATAAGAGCGGTGGATAATATTGCAAAGGATGCTGTCAACAAGAGGAAAACATGCGCAGTGATTACGCTAGACGTAAAAAAATGCGTTTAATTCTGCAAACTGGACGAACAACTCTCGGTAATCAGAATATTCACAGTTCCACGTTATCCGATTTGTATCATCAGCAGCTGTCTAAGCCAGCGAGTCCTGCTTTACGACACAGAAAAAGGTCCAAAAAGGTACATAGTGATGGGAGGCGTCCTACAAGGATCTGTACTAGGGCCAACACTATGGAATGCAATGTACAAAGGGACTCTTAAGATTGTGATGCCAGCAAATGAACTGTGATGGATTACGCAGATGATATTGGAGTACAAAAGTTTGCAGCAAGGATAGTAATAAAACTTCGAAGCTTGAAATGGGAGCGTTAAGTGGAAGCAAAACTAATGCAAATGTTCTAGAACACCCAACAGATGCGTCATCCAAAAAAGCCATTTTGAAGCAGATCTTCTGTGGGCGTGACTCTATTGACGAACAGACGACAAGCATGAACGTGTGAGATAAAGCCTGAAGACGAATCGAAATAGACGACAAGACGAAATCGAGTAGTGATATTGCAACGTTCCAAGGCCCCACTGGTCGCAAAGCAATAGAGGCTATTGATAGCATATAATCCTGGACGTAGGTACCTGGTGTGTCTATAAGACATAAACACGGTTCTACCTTGATAAAATTGCTTTTAGCAGCCTAAGGGTGGAATCAGTCGAGAGGGGAGGAATGTTATAATGTTAATGACAGCATACTCCACATACCACTGGTTTGACAGCATTTTTGATGATGTTTCTGACTTTTTCTGACATTCTCTGAAAAAAGCAAACAGAATGAAAGTGTGCCAAGCTTGTCCGTATTTAAGGGAACCGGTGACACAGTTTTAGGTACAAAACTGCTCACTTATTGGAATGCATGACTGTTGTAAGCAGCTCATGAACTGGCACATTACAAAACTGAGGAAGTTCTGATAAGCAGCGAGAAGGTTAGAGAATTAACGAATATCATTAGAATAGTGAGAGTGTAATCCGCAAAGAAGCAGAAGTCGCAGTCGCCCAAAAACACTTGGAGAAGAGCAACACTTCGCAAACTCCCAGCAGCCAAAATAACGTAGGACACTGCAAAATAACTCCCCAGAACCGAGTCAGATGTAAAAGTCTTGTAGACTTCCTATGCTCCCAAGGGGATTGAAGCAAAGAAGACTGTGTGCGAAAATGGAGGCCACGAAATAAATTTGAACTCGAAGCTCGAAACCACTTAAGCATCCTTTTATACAACAAGCTGAGAGACGATTCTAAGTTACCTGAACGGCCCAGATTCATATTCGGCCAAAGACTACAGCGTTCCCCAAATATGCATAGGGCAAAATTTATGCTGCTACAATAACAGCAATAAGCGGGCATTCAAGAATCGCATAAAGTACGCTTTGAAGCAATACGAAATTTTCAGCAACGCTAACGAAGGCGCCGTTCATTGTGTAAGGTACAGCACACGCCAAATGCTACCACATCAACCGTTTGAGGAATTTGAACTATTTTTCCTTCTTTTTTTGAATGCTAACCTTTTTTTGTATAAAAATATAGCTCCTTTCTCTATACCAAAATTCATATAAAACCAAATTTCGGACCCCATAAAAGAATTAGAAAAATTCCATAAACTTTCCATTCCAATTTCATGTTACTTGATTAGAATTTCTAGTAGAATTTTTGGTATGCAGTTTTATTGTTTATTAAATTGTTTTATAATAAAGTGCTTATCTGAAAAGCGTTAAAATTTTGGCTGATTTCTGTAAATTTTATTACTTGAAGGATATAAAAAATGTCGTACATTCGTAATATAGAAGTCTTCAGGGAAAATAATTATAAAACAATCAAGGGAATTTTTTAGTTATCTAGCTTTGAACTTTGTTATACTAAAATTCAATGAGCCTTCACACCAATAATCTTGCCAGAATTTCTAATTAAAAACCGAGGGTCTGTGATGAAAATTTTTTGGAATTTTTCTAATTCGCTTATGAAGTTTGTAACTTGGATGTTTTTGGATTTTGGTAGACAGCGATATCTTGAAAACAAAAAAGCGTGTAGCTTATAGTCCGGGAGCCAGGAGTCGATTTCAGACTGCGTTTTTATACCGTTAAATTCTTGATTATACTTGTGATTTAGCTTTCATGAATAACGAAAGTGAACGTCAGCTGGGGCACTCGCGGTGGATGTGATTGTGGAAGGGTACGAAACGTGTCGAAAAAAAATGTCTACCAACTCATTTTATACCAGCTGAAATTTTTTTTACGTTTTTTGGCATTTAGTAGAATAAAAAAATTGTCAGCTGCACCGTAGAGGGGGAAAATAAGTCAGCTGAACGCAATGATAGATTCTTGCTTCGGCTGATGGTCTTCTTACCGCTATAAACACAGCTGACCATCATTATTATATTTTCATATGTGTCCAAAATTATGTAAAAAATTTCAATCGGCACAAAAGAGTTTTATTTTTTAATTTATTTTACATGTTCGCCTGCTCAGCTGACGTATTTTCCCCCCCTCTACGGCGCAGTTTTTTTTTCAACTAAATATCAACAATACACAAAAAAAATTTCAGCCGGTATTAAATGAGTTGTTAATTTCGACACGTTTCGCAGCATCCCACGCACGTACCCACCGCTACTGGACGGTTGGTTTCGTGATCCATTGGATGCCGTCTGCCTTCAGTATTAAAATCAGTCGGCACGATGATGAATGATGAGGTCAAAATGACCCCCGGCTCGCGGACTATTAGTACACATAACAGAAGTGAAACTTTCAAGGCAGACAAAGAAAAAGGGAGAGACCCGAGTGAGAATGAGAGAGAGAGAGAGAATATATATCTAAATAAATTCACAACATTTGCAAACAATATACAAACTTTACAAAAAACGGAGAAGGATCGACCGGTGTAGGTAGACCGGACACAAACCATGGCAGCAACGCACTACTCCGAGCGTTTATCATCCGCACAAACTCAGCGATTCCAGAATCGCAGCAACGGCACATATTACCGCAAGGCAATACCAATAAGTCCGACGCCGGTATGGATAGCACTTTAAAGTACGCACAAGCACTAACCAGGAAACGGAATTAAGCGCCAAAAAATAGGCACCAAAAAAACGCCAAAAAATTGGGACCAAAAACGCC
Organism: Anastrepha fraterculus; assembly: GCA_037575425.1. NCBI lineage: Eukaryota > Metazoa > Arthropoda > Insecta > Diptera > Tephritidae > Anastrepha > Anastrepha fraterculus. The sequence goes on along the minus strand of JAYXIM010041521.1, from coordinate 36,917 downwards.
CCAACAGTGTGCACCAAGGAAATATAGCGCCAAAAAGTAGGCACCAAAAATATTTTTCCTAAAAGTTTGCACCAACAAGCAAGCGCCAAAAAGGAGGCAGTGTTATTTCTCACTAGAAATTAGCAACCACAAGGGAAAATTCAAGAAAAATAGCCTAAAGTGTATCTTAGATATATATAAGGAATAACTCTCTCTCTCCTTTTCCTCTACGTTATATCTTTTTTCTCTCTCGCGGAACGAAAATGCCCAAAACGTTGCATGGTCCTGAACGTTTACTCTCCATTCTTGCTCATCTATTCACGCCTAAGAAGTTTCACTTCAAAAGCGTGTTTTATTTTTTAGGCCCGGGACTTTTCAAGGCATATGTTTGATTAGCCAAAATAAATCGAAAAATCTTAACGAACTTTTAACCTCTCAAATTTTATTTCAGATATTTAAAAGCGCGTAGAGCTGAGTCACTGTACCCGCCACCTGAGCTGTTAAAAAGGGTGCGTTCCGAATATCTTCGTAAGGCAATGCAACACTCAGTGATGAAGGATTTGGTTCCATTATTATACTGGCGAAAGAAAAAGCTTTGATGCTCGCAAGTAAGTTAAGGCCTCAACGCATTGCAGTGAAAATATCGCCTGCTTCCCTCAATAAAGAACTTTATTGGTAAAGTACCGAACAAAAAGAAATTTACAACGGAGCCAGATAGACAGATAGGGACATGAGGCGTGAGTAACAATCATCTGATTTCAGCTTCTATGTAGTGCACTTATTGAAGATGATAAATATAAAATGTTTATCTGACCGCAGCTTGCACACAAAGGAGACACTTAAGGTGCTGAGACCAGCACTACCTTTGACAGCTTGCTCTCCTTCTCAGCGCACACAACCGCTATTGCAACTAAAGTACAGAATCGCCACAAGGTCCTCAAGTCGCTTGCCGGCAGCACTTGGGACAGAGACAAGGAAATGTTGCTGTCGACTTTCAAGGCAATAGGCTGACCGGTCCTAAACTATGCTGCGCCTGTGTGGTCGTCTGGAACCAGTGATTCGCAGTGGACGAATCTTCAGACCTGCCAAAACACTGCAAAAAGGACCGCGACAGGATTTCGCGTGATGCCCCCGATACAACACCTACACGACGAGGCCCACATGCTGCCTGTGAAGGAGCATAATAAACTGTTCAGCAAGCAGTTTCTGCTGGGGTGTTACCGTAGGCCTCACCCATGCAGCAGATATCTGCAGAGCCAGAGCCACCTCCTAGGCACGTCAGGAGGCATTTCCTCAATCACGCGGACGAGATGCAAGACAAAACAGACCGACAATTAGTGGATCGAACAGACAATTAACGACATTCATCGGTAGACTCTTACCACCTTCTTAGGCTCCCAACCCTCGAATGCCGTCATCGGAGTCCAATCACCACCCATGGCAGACGAAAAGCTCCAGCTTCCCCAAGAGTCCCGCGTAACCTTGGCACTATTACGTTCTGGATACTGTAGCAGGTGAAACTCCTACTTATCCAGAATTGACAACGACATACTGAACATATGTCCGGCATGTTAAGGCACCCCGCAAGACACCACCTTTTCACATGGCCCCTCAAACCCACTCATCTAACACTCCTCTCCCTCTTGACCCAACCTGTCGAAACAGCTAGTTTGCTGGGCCTACCGTTAGATGAGCTAGACGAAGACGACCGGTGATATACGCTACACTGACAGGGCTTGTATTACTGCTACAACAATAACAACAACAACAACAACCAGCGCTTCCACTCAAGTTCAAAACCTAGTGGCTACTACGTTCGAGTAAATTAAAATTTGGTCTATTGTTTGGGCAACGGTCAAAGCATGAAACGCATATTAACTAAATTCCACGCATGAGAAGCATATCCACAGAATTCCATAGAAAGGTAGCAGAACGCTGCGCCCTCGCGTGTAAATTTTCAAGAGTAGTTCCTTGGAAGGAGAGAATTCCAAGTCCAAATTCACTCAAATCGCACACTTTTCGGCTTTCAATGCTTTGTGCCAATTCTGCAACAATAAAAATACCACGCACACACACATACACGTCACTCACACGTACACATAAATTCACTATTATTCAGCTGTCAGCAACGCTTTAACGCCGCTTGGCCATTTAAGTTCGCGCCTCGCCTTCTTTTGCCTTGTTCGCCATTACATTTAAAGTTGCCTCTGGAGGTCACTTGACTTTTCTTGTTACTCTGAGTGTGAGCTTTTTATTATAACCGAGTTGATGCTGCAACATTACTGTATTATCGCCAGGCATTCACTCATTTCTGCTGCTTCACTTGTTCTCTGTGTGAGTGTGTGTGTGAGTGGTTGTGGCTGCGGTTATGACGGTGGTCGTGGTGCCACTTAACGCGCGCATCTATGTTATTGTTGTTTCGACTTATGGCCGTTGTTACATTGTTTGGTTGCATGTAGTGGCCTCTTAAAATGTTGCAGGCGCAGAGCGTGCAAGTTGTAGGGAGCAGCATCCAAAGGCAAACTAAAAAAAAATAAGAAACTAAAAATAATAAGGAAAAGTAACCGAAATGAAGCATAATAAAAAAAGGGAATAATAACAAGAAGCAGCGCTGGCATATACGAGCTGGGAAAATCTTATTGCTATTTAATGCATTGTTGGTGTGTTTTTTCCATTGTGCATGCTATTCATTATGACTTTTTTATTTTTTATTTATTTTTTTTTTTTGCTGTTTCTTATTTAGCATTTTTTATTTCTACTTTTTTTATTGTTTTCTTCTTATTTTTCCTTTTTTTACTTTCATTGTTACTTTTTCTTTTTTTTTTTTTTGCTATTTCCGCCACTTTCCTTCAACGTGCGGCAGCGTTTTCACCACTGCGGCAATGAATTTATTGTTTGCCTCAAGTTTACAATTTGGGCACGTGCCACAAATTTTAAAATGAAAGAAATTGCAAGTAGTTTGCAGTGATTTCGCCACACACACTGGTCACTCACACTCTCCTGCCTCAGCTCGCCAGCTTCACTATTTTCTTTCTTCTTTCGCTTTCGTCCCTACGTGGCGCTCGGTACAACTTTACGGCAATGATTTCGATTTTTTAGACATTTCACTTTTTCCACTTTTTTTTAGTTGCCAAAATTTGTGCTGCTGATATTATTAAAAAAAATAGGCAGCACTTTAGAATTGACCATCTGTTGAAGTTTCCGATTACGAATACTTCATTTGAGTACCCAAATCGCATTTGGTTAAATATTTACGAGATTTTTATTGAAATGCTGATACGCATTTATTTCATAGAAAATGTTAGCAGATTTAATTGATTGCACTTAAAAAATTTTTGAATATAAAATTTCCTTCGAAATACTTGTGTTTGCTTACAGCGAGTTTACGGTTTCTAATTTTAGCTCAGTCAGAAGACGCGGATGCTCTTTTGTAGACAACGAACCCTAAAGCAAGTCCCACCATTCACCCAACTAGGTCGGTTAGCAAGTTTGATGAAGCAGAGTAGGAGACTATACACCGATGTGCAAAGAGTAGCCAGTAGTAGTCCAGCCTTCAACACCACACCTTTAGGAAACTCTTCAGCTTTCATAGTAGAAATTCAGTCGGAAATCAAATGACGGCTGAAGCTCGCATCGATCTGATGCTGATACTGAGAGCTCAATATTATAATATGATGGAGCTAAATGGGCAGCTTTGCAAATGAAACTACAAATATAATCCACTTAACCCGCAAGGCAAGTCCGTCTGAAGCTGCATTTATGTACTCGACAGAGCTCCTGAAGACAGTGTTGCTGGTTTAAATTGAAATTAGTCTTAAATCAGCCTACTAAAACACTATAATATTCACTCACAGCAGTTGACATTTGCGAGTTAAATACTTTAAGGTTTATCTTATTTGTGAAAATAACTAGGTTCTGTTTTCTGAGCTTTAATTGAAATATTTTTATAGGTAGGTAGGTAAGATGGCAAGAGTACCCCAGGCACACTTCAAGTAGCACTTTCGTGCCATTCTAATACCATAATGTGGACCACTACCTGTGCAAAGAAAAATGTTGGGCAGAGAAAACCTTCTACAGCCATCCGGTGCTGTTGATGTAGTGGAGAAGAGAGAAGCGTTTTAGCCTGGAGAATTTCTTCAAGTCGTCCCCAAAGGGTACGCCAACGAATCTCAAGCGCCTAGCCGCCAGAGCCGAACATATGCAGAGAAAGTTTTCAACCCACTCTTTCTCAACCGTCTCTTTCTCTGCAGGATCCCCACAGCTTCTCCAAAGCGGTTGCACGGAATTCCAAGCTTCTCCGCATGAGTATCGATCACCTAGTGGCCAGTGAACACCGCAATGAGTTTGCAAATTGAATGGCAGGGGACTCCCATCTCCTTAAGCGTTCTGTTTATATCGTATTGAGGCCATAATGTTTCCGAAATAGCACACGATGACACAGACCTCCATCTGTTTTGCGCTTTTTTAGAAAGAAATTGTGTAGTTTTCCTTTAACAACGGTCAAGGGGGCACCGATGTTTGAGAAGGGGACAAGCTTCTGTCGAGCTTGCAAGCTCATCGGCAATTTCATTTTCCTCTATATTCCTGTGCCCAGGAAGCCAGATAAGGGAAATGTTTTCTGCACATTCGAGACGTTTGAGTTCCTCCTTACAGGAGTTCACCAGAAGAGAGCTGCAATACGGCGACGACAGGGCCTTGATCGCAGTTTGACTATCGGAAAAATTAGAAATAAATCCCTCCCTCACGAAAACCTCTGCTTGAAAAATGTTTCCGGTAGTTAAAGGAGATCGAAATATTGGCTGATTTAGAGAAAGTCCCCGCTCCCACTCCCGATTCCATCTTGGATCCGTCAGTGAGAACAGAGGTACCTATATCCATGCCGACTCCCCCTCTTTTCAATCTTGACTGCTCGTAAAGATAGCCCTAGCACAACCGTCAAAACCCAGTTTGCGGATGGAGAGATCAGTTCGGTTTTCGTATATAAAGGAAAATATTTTTGAAAATATGTGTGAAACGAAACTTGAAATTCTCAAGAAAATAATTGATATTTTTTGTCGTCGAGATTCGTTCGTCGAGCCGCCGAGACGAGATTCTCAAGCTACAAAATTTTGGTTTTGTCACCATTTCGTCTGAAACAACAGAACTTTGATTTTCTTACTAATCAACAGCAGGCTTTTGGTTTCTCTGGTCAACATTTGTACACCCACCTGCTTAAGTGTTGTGCTGCCTGCCAAAATAATCCTTGCTTCAGCAATTAATGTTGAGTGGTATTTTACTGCCCGTTAAAGTTTTTTTCCTCCAATTTGTCAGCAATGAAGTGTTGAAATAGCAGAAAATTAAACTTATGTAAATGGAGGCTGGTAGTTGTGCCAGGTACTGAGCAGAAAGAGAGTTCTCGCCAAGATAATCCGCCTAATCAAAGCCCACTACGAGAACTCCGAATTGGCAGTGCTTCACAAAGGCTATATCTGTGATCAATTCACTACCAACGCAGGCGTAAGGCAAGGTGGTCGCCCCTATCGCCCCTTCTCTTCGCCATCGTCCTTGATGACGTCATGAGCCAACTGACCCTGCACAAGAAAGGCATCGTATGGAGTTTCATCAGACATCTTGAGAGCGTGGACTTCGCCAATGACATCTGCCTCCTCTCTCCCAAGCTCTCTAACATGCAAGCGAAGGTGGAGAAACTAGTCGCGTTGGCACGCACCGCCGGACTGGAGGTCAACATTGCCAAGACCAAGGCCTATTTCTTTCAAGCGTGAAGTCCGTATTGTTGTACGGAAGCGCACCGTGGCTGGTCTCTAACACCGTCACACAGATGCTACAATCTTTCATCAACAAATACCTCCGCATCATCTGGAGAATATTCTGGCAAAACACCATCAGTAATGACCCACTGTGGAGATTTACGAATGAAGAACCCATTCTAAGTCAAATCAAATGCAGAAAGTGGCGTTGGATAGGTGACACACTGAGAAAACCACCAGATAGCATCACGAGAATGGCACTGGACTGGAAACCGCAAGGTAGTAGAGGTCACGGTCGAACAAAAAACATTTGGAGAAGGTCGATGCTGTACGAAGTAGCAGATGCCGACATCTTAGGGACGATGCAAAAGCAACACCATGGAACCGTGTACGATGGAAGAGTCTTGTCGAGACCCCATGCTCCCGAGAGGAGTGAACAAGGAGAAAAAAATAAATTGAGCGAAAAATAGTTACTAAAGTGAATGGAATCTGTCAAGTTAGATGAAAATGATGCAGATTTTTGTAGTAATGATGAATTGGAAGACCCAAGTTATAACCTAGAAAAAATCTCTCCGGAAAACGAAATGTATAACTCAGTTTGCATGCGAGAAATGGACGAAAGGTCTGACTCATTTATTCTGCCGATTTGTTCATAAATATGAGTTTAATTGAGCGCGAAGATAGAGCATCTACTTCGACAGTAATAAAATAAATAAATAAATAATTTTAAGCCAACTCTGAACAGCAAATGATTTTTTTTATGAGGACCTTCTTTCATTGCAGAAATCCACGCGGAGATTTGACATTGCCTGCTGAGGGGCGACCGCTACTAGAAACAAGTTTTTCTATAATTTTTCTGTTTCATGAGCAGAGATTTGAGCCTACGTACTCTCGCATGGCAGTCACGCATTAACCCCTTCGGCTATGGCGGTCACTGCACAGTAATAAAGCCAACAGAAGAACCACGTTCTCAATGTCCTTCTCTTGAGAAATGGCTGATACTTCTAACGATCCTTCTTCTGGAGGACGGGGGCAAGTATGTATTTTTAATTAAAACTAAAAAAATTCTTTACATATTAAATAAAGAGGATTTACAGATCTTGAAGCTATCTCGAAAAATTTAGGCGTATTTTCTAACAAACTACTCTAAAAGTAAAATTTAGTATTGCATGTAAATGAAATAGCATTCCGCAGAAATTCTAGTCTACCAGCAAACACTAAAAGTCATAGATTTTTTGTTGCGGAACAAACAAATCGTGCGTCTATTTCAGAAAATATCAGAAACCAGCTCAACATTTGTGTCTCATATGCAACCCAACTTTGTGCTGTTATACAAATAAAAATATCATAGTTTTATAGGAAAAAAAATCCAAAAAAGCAAAAAACAGGAAAAACATTTATTTGAAACTCGTTTTTAATTTCAAAGGTTGCATTCATATGGCTATTTTTTTGGCTTATTTTTATTGGTCAAAATCAGCAAGGCCGTCTGATAATTTTTTCAATTGTTGGCTTCACAAAAAGCATTAGATAATGACTTTTTTGACCTTTTTCATTATCTCTTACAGTAAAAAAAAGTTACCGGACTTTTTCCTGCAAAATGTTAATTTTGCCTGTTAGAGCTCTAACATCGAAACATTTCCCAATAATACCAAAAATTTATAAATAACACTTTTCGATATGATTTTTAGCTCTGGCTACTGAATGTAAAATTTTGCTTTTGCTCTTCATATAGGGAAGCAACTTGTAACTTGTGGAATTGGGGTAGATGAGGCAACAATCATTATTCCTAATATTGTTATTGGCTGTAGGCTAAAAACTAAGACCATTATAGTGGAGTGGCCCTTAGTGAATGCCACGACCAACATTAAAAGCGAACGCGCAAAGTTAAAGAAAAAAAAATTGCTTTGTTGATGATGACAATTGGCGAGCTCCTCCTCCTATTTTTTGTATCATTTCACAAATGGAGAGACTAACAGTTTTAACCTGACTACGAACGGTCGGTTCTACGTAACCGGAGCGACCCGGATTTGTAGCCGGCCAAGGACAGTCACTTCAGCAACATTCCGTATATGTATAGGGAATACTTATGCTGCTTCAACAACAACAACAATAACCAACAGTTTTAACCCGACTCCGAACGGGAGATATTTTTTTACTTTGTTTTTCTGGATAACTTGTTTTTGTAAAAATTAGACCAATTTTTATAATTTTTAAGAGATATTCCTATTTTTTTTATTTTAATTTAATAAAAACAAATCAGAAAAACTTTTGCTCAGCGAAAATAAAAATAACGATTCATAATAGCGTTAAATGTAAAATTATTAAAAACGAAGTTCAAAAGTGAATATATGCAGTGATTTTCTTTGATTTGTATGGACTTTCTCGTATTAAACCCCAAAAGTAATATCCAGTTAGTCGAAGATCAACGGCCAACAAGTTAAGAACGACAACAAATCGACATTTCGGCGTTTGCTTCAACACTTCGCTCTTTGAACTACGCGAACAGATTTATTATTATTATTATTTTTTCCAAAGTAAATTTCCATAATTTAGCAACATTGACTTCACAAACCTCGCCGACGAGAAAACAAAAATGTGAACATAGTTTGCCATTCCCAGCTGTCAAACCATAGTTAGTCGATTTCGATAGCTCTCATGCAGCTAAAAAAGATACGATATTTATTACAAGAATTCTACCTTAAAATAGCGCAGACTTTGCTGCAGAAGCCATAGCCATATTTGAAGCAGAAAAATATGCTAGAAAAGTTGCTTGACCCTGAAGTTGCTAAATGGGAACATTTCTTAGCTTCATTCGAAAATGGTATAAATATAAACAGAAATAATTATTGTACAGCCTACATTAGGAGCTGCTTAATAAAATACAAAACAAAAGCGAACTCATTTGGGCACCAGTACGCTCATAAGGGCAACGAACCAGCAGATTTCGCAGCAAAAGAAGTACCCCTAAAGCCGCCTAACTATGACTCTAAGCCTCCTACGCACAGATATAAAAAATCACGTAGGAGAAAAATTCTAAATTCAAAGCAATACACTTGAGCAACACCAGAAATGGTAGACATTTGCTAACCCAATGAAAGAAGCAATCAATGAACGCACATCTACGCATAAAACTGGCATAACTAACAAGAAAATACAAAAAAAAAAAAAAAATATATAACTACTCTGACACACAAGCCTAACATTGGTATACGGAATAAAAAAGAACGGGAAAATCTGCAAACACTGAAATACGCACCTCAGCTCCAAGCAACAAAAAAGACAGCCTAGACGACTGAGAACATTTTATAAATCACAGGAAATCACTAAACAACACAAAACCTATAGATCTGCTACTAAGCGACTTTGCAGATAACATCATTGAAAGTGTAAGCTGTTTAAAGTATTGTAATGTCCTAAATGAAATTTAACAAATACTCTTCACACACGCATATACACATATACACATACATACATATACGCATAGAGTAGATGACTATCTCCCAGTCTGGCGCCTTAAGCCAGTAGCCATAGCTATAAGCTTATTGAATTTTTTAGTTAACTGCAAATGGAATTGTCAATAAAAAACATTGAAATTGAGCAAACAGTAGATAACAAATTCCATATCGACTAAGGAGGCCTAATACAATACATCAAAGGCACTGAATGGCTCAAGGGGGAATAGTTCAGTCAATGGGATTCCACTTTTTTCTAGGTGTGCCATTTAATGCAACCGCTGCCATTACAATTTCACCTAAACTAAGTGTTCTGCTCGTATCAGCAGCAGCTACAGGATGAAGCTGAGAGAAATTTTGATAACTACAGTGGGGCGCAAAAAAATCATGCAGTTTGGTTTTTGAATAACTTTTTTATAAATCTTCTTTTTAACCTTTACGCGCTGCATTCCCTGTCTGTATATTGCAGATGTCTGTTAAGAAAGTGTCAAATATTTCGACGTCGCCTTGCATTTATACAAAAGTAACAGCCATCACTGAGAAATGATGACTTCGACGAGTATGGCAAACTTTCATAAAGTATTTGAAAAGAAAGTGAAACTTGTCAAAAAAGAGAAACCGAAAGTTACCGAGGTTTTTGGAATACAATATTTAAAGACAGTAAAAGCGGGCGTTGAAAAGCTTTAAGTAATAACTTTTGTAAAGGACTACTTGACTAAATTCGACGGCTAAAGCGGCTTGTAAAAAGTCAGAAGTAGTTATATGCACAAAACGTGGAGCAAAATATGTCACTCTATCGAAATATTTCTAATGTATCGAAATACGTCAATCATCAATTTGACACTTACAAAAACTTGCATATTTGTGAATAAGCAAACAAGCAGTGGAGCAAGTAAAAGCAAAAATACAAACTTCCAACACTCAAAATAATTTTTCTTAGCAGGGGACCAAGTAAATATTAAAATCACTTAAAATAATTTTTTTTTATATGTTTTTTTTGTGCATTTAGTAAAAAAGTTATTCAAAATCGTAACTGGATGATTAATTTTGCGCCACCTTGTAATTTGACACAACTTTCACATGCACTTTTTAGGAATATTGTTTAACCTGATCATAGCCGCAGCAGCTTAAATGGCTTTAATGTATTCATGACGCTTTATTTTCATTGCCAAATGCAGTTTAGTGAATATGCAACAGCCACAGGGCATTAAAACAGAATTGTAACTAAAATCACAAAAGTTCGCAAAATACTCGAGGAAGAGAGTTAGTGTATGTTTCCGCACTTTTATGCCCTCTTTTGTGAAACATATGCATTCACAGGTTTGCTATTACTTGCTGAGGAGCCACTAATGCTATAATTTTTTATGTTTAGTGTTGACAAGGAGATCGAGCACCGCATCTATCAAGCAGGCCATGCTGCATGAATTACTTGACGATTTTGTTAAGAACAAAAAAATAATATAAAAAAAAAATATATTAATATAAATAATAAAATAAATAATAATAAAATATAAATAACATAAAAAATTAAAAATAAAATAAAAAAAATAAAAAAGCAGCATTAAGTACTTAACGTTTTTGTACAGAACAAAAAAAAAAATTTTAAATATAAAAACCAAAAAAACAGCATCAAATACTTGACATTTTTCATAAGAACAATAAGAAAAAAATATATTAAAAATAAAATAAAAAAGCAGCATTAAATACTCGTGACCTGGTCTACGAAAAGGTACCTTACGTGCGAAAACAAGTTTTCGAAAAAACAGCAGTTAAAGTTTAAACTTCTAAAAACCCTTGTAACTTTTTTAAATATTAATATTTTTCAATCCGGTTTGGCTTATTTTCTTCAGTATAGATCACAGTATCAATAAAATCACAGAAGCAGTGAAAAACATTTTTTTTATATATAAATAAATAAGAAAAAGTTAATGCAAATCGCAGAAATCGTTTTGAAAAATAAGTTAGATTTTGTATTTTCGTATTTGTACTTTTCTTTTTTTTTACTTTTAACAAACTTTTAAACAAATTATGACTTTCTGGTTTTCATCATTTTAAAGAGCCTTCCACACACTATTCGAATCAACAAAAAAGTGAAAAATGATTTTTTTACACGTAAGGTACCTTTTCATAGACCAGGTCACACTTGACTTTTTGTTAAGAACAAAAAATAAAATAAAAAAAATAAAAAAAATTTAAATAAAATTAGAAAATAAAACACAGCAAAAAAAAAAAAAACAAAAAAACTCAAAATAAAAATCAAAGAAACCCAATAAAATACAAAAAAAAAACAATCACTCACACATCTTGACGAGTTCGAAATATGTAAATTTTTTGGTTGCCAGTCAGCTTTTGTGGCATACATTTTAAAGCGACCTCACGAAGTTCTCAACACGTAGTGGAAATTCCATGAAAGATTTTCTGAAAAGTCTTCAACACCTCACGAAAAGCTCAACACTTGATGGAAACGCCATTAAAAAGTGTGTGAAAAGTCTTTAAAACCTCACGAAAAGCTCAACATTTGGTGGAAATGTCATTAAAAAATTTCTGAAAGGTACTAAATTCCACTTAAACAAACTTTACACAACATTTTCTTTTCTTTTAAATGAAATCAAGCAATTTTCGATATTTTCTGTCGAGCAACCCACTTTGTGAACGACCTGGTATTTCATTGTCACTAAGCGTTGCCCTACCCGAATGATCACCAGAAGCTTTCCGTAGACTTTTTGAAATATTTTACGCATCTCTTTAAACAATTTACCACGTTTTACACCGAAACTAATCTCGGTTCTCTAAACTAATTTTCGACCGCAGTACAAAACATAGTTGCAAAAACAATGTAGTAACTAAAGTTATTAACATTCAAATATCCTACTAAACTGTAAAATATTCATAGTATGGCACTCAGGGTAATCACTTGCGTCATCATCATCAAGTACCATTTAAAGCTCAGGGTGAGCTTTAGCTTCATCCATAATCCTCTCCCAATCTGCGCGGTTTATAGCAATAGATCTCCAGCTCCTAACTCCAGCTCCTGACTTTGGACGTCCTCTGGCTCGGGTCGTTAGACAATTCGTGTAATCATCTAACCGTGTAACCATCAAAGCCTTTGGGATTTAATGTGTTTCACAACATCTTCCTCCTGGCATAATCACTTGCGTATGGAGTTCAAAAATTTTGCAAAAATCGGTTACTTTAGCTATAAAAAAATTTCGGTTTTTTTGAGTCTTCTTCTGGTACGCAATCCCTCGCACGAGCATAAGACATCATTTGGGTTATAAATCCTACTCTCCGTCTCCTAGAAGCGCTAAGGAATGTTGCGCGTGTAGATCCTGGGCAATGCAGCGATCGATGGATGGCATTGCATTCTGGCGGAGCAGGGCGTTAAGTTGTAGTAGTCTAAGTTGTAGCTCAATGCAGAGGTTCATAATCTCTGTATGTAATCTCTGTTGAGTCCAATGGCGTGACCAGCGTTAGCTCAGAGGGCGAAAATGGTAGTTTTTGGCGGAAGAGAACCAGCTTTCTTTTTTTCATAATCTGAGTTTATTTAACATATTTGAAGTCGAGGCTAGAAGCGGTACTAAGGGCTACACCCGGGTTTTTGAACACATAGAAATGGCAACGGATGAGTCACTTGTAGGTTAACAGTGGCGTTACAAGCCCAAGAAGAGAGTTTCTGGTAAAATAAGGATGTCTGGAGTCCATAGAAAGGAGTAAATTCCGCCACCAAAATAGAGGTGCATAGGCTGGCGTCTTTTTTTCCTTAAATTCCTTTATGACAAATATTTTGGAGTAAAGGATGGATTCTTTCAGTGCAAAAGGAGAAGTTGTCCTTGCATTTCATGGACCAACGTAAAATTGATGAAATTTAGAATTGATGAATAAATATAGTAAATAAATAAATAAATAAAAAATAAATGCATAAAAAATAAATAAATGCATAAAAAATCAATAACTGATTAAATAATTAAAGGCAAATTATTCAAATCGTTTAAGTTGCACCCAGTTATTTCATTTTCGTACTGTTATTTTGTATAGAATTGAACAATAAAACAAGAAATTTAGTTATTTTATTTTATTTTATTGTCGATTTTACATCCCCAAATCGAAGTCCGTCTGCCTTTTTTGGCACAGCGACAAAACAAAGTGATCCGTAAGCAATGCGGACTGCATCACTCGTCTCATTTGGGTTGAAGGTGGTAACCATTGAATAATAAAAGTAAAAATTATTGAGTAATAAACTAAAATTATGTTTATAAAAAAAAAATATAGAGATAAAAATAATAAATAATTAATAAAAATAAAATAAAAGTAAATTAAATAATATAAGAAAATCAATAAAAATTAAATAATAAAATAAAAAATAGTTAAATATTAAAATTAAATTATTTTTATTAATAATAAATAAACAATGAAAATTAAAAATAATTAAATTATAAAATTAAATTATTTTTAATAACAAAAATAAAATAAATAAATAAAAGAATAAAATTCTTTTTATTAATAAAAACTAAAAAAATATTAATAAAAAAAAAATTAAAAAATAAAACATTAATAAAAATATAATCAAAACTAGTTAAATAATAAAAAAGAAAATTTCTTACAAATAAAACTAAAAATAATGAAATAATAAAACATTTTTTTTTTTAATAAAAAAATAAATAAAAATAAATAATAATAAAATGAAAATAAAAAACTAATTAAATAATAAAATAAAATTTTTTTAATAATAAATAATAAAAAAACAAATAATAAAATAAAACCATTTTTATTAATAAACAAGAACAAAATATTAATAAAAAAATAAAAATAATAAAACATTAAAAAAAAATAAAATAAGAACTAATTAAATAACAAAAAAAAATGTTCTTACAAATAAAATTAGAAATAATTAAATAATAAAATATTATTTTTTTTATTAATAAAAATATAAATAAAAATAAAAAATTAAAAAAAAAATTAATGAAAATAAAAACAATTAAAAATAATAAAATATTAATAAAAATAAAATAAAAAGAAATTAAATAATAAAGAAAAATTGTACAAATCATATTAAAAATAATTAAATAATAAAATATTATTTCCTTATTAATAAAAAATATATATAAAAATAAAAAATAACAATATATTAATGAAAAAATTAAATATAATAAAACTTTAGTAAAGATAAAAATAAATGTATTGAACTATTTTTAATAATTATTTTTAATTTTATCATTTAATTATTTTAAATTTTTTCATTTAATTATTTTTAAATTTATTATTCAATGGTTGCCCTCCTCCTCCCCAACCTACTCCAACCGAGATGTGTCCGCATCACCTACGGATCACTTTTGTTTTGGCGCTGGGCCAAGAAAATAATTTTCTTTCTGTCAGCCGATGACCCATGCTGCTAGTGCTGCTGCCTTCTTATATTTGTATAACTTGTTATTATACAAATTTAATAATAATAATAATAATAATAATAATAATTTTCTTTCATTATTTATTTTTATTTTATTATATAAAATTCAGCTATACTAAATAAAGTGCAGCCGAATTTGTAGAGTTTTTAAAAATTTTGTATTTTAATTTTTCACTAAACGTTTGATAATAAAATTATAAATAATAAAGTAAAATTATTTTTATTAATAAAAAAAAAATTAATAATAAAAAATATCACTTAAAGTAAAAAAATAAAATATTATTAAAAATTAAAATATTATTAATAAATAAAAAAATTAAAAAAAAAAAGAATTAAAATTATTAATAAAAAAAAATATTAAAAAAATAAAGTACTAAAAAAAATAAAAATAAAAAATAATTTTATTTAATTATATATAATTTTATTAATAATTATTTTTGCAGAAAAAAGTGCAGCAGTATTTAGAACAATCTCGAAATTTTGTGCACTAATTTTTCACTAAAATTTGAGCTGCGAATTAGCGCAAGTCATTCTCGCCCTAATTTTGCTATTTTTTCATGCGCTAAAAATTCATCTCAAACATTTTCACAGCCCAATTACTCAGCTAAAGTTAGACTATTGTACGAATACTCGAACTTGCCGCCAATACAGTCACATTTATGCTAAGTGAATCCATGCGAATATTTTTTATTTTATTTTGCATTTTTCATGTTTCTTTTTTTTGCGAGAAACGAAACTAATTTAGCCAAAAGCTTTCGAAATGCCCAAACAAGAATGTAACATCGGCCGTTTTATTTTTTTTTTTTTTGTCTGAATTTTTCTTTGCTGCTCTTCTTCACGACTCTGAATGGCAGCACGACATAATAAATGGTTTTTTTTTGCCTGAGCATCAAAGGAAATTCAAAACCAACTAAAAAAAGAAGCGCAGAATTCATTTTACATAGCGAAATCTCAACCTTTTGTTCGCAATTACCGAGAGTAATATTTACTTCTTGCAGCCGCGACAAACGTAAAACCGCAACGCAACAATACGAAATAAGCAAAGCGCAGACAAAAAATGGCCGAAAAGCATGAATGGCACATAAACATTGGGATAACCCAGCTGATGCGCAAGTCGCTGGGGCTACTTGATTTGACCGACCGGGCGGGGGCGCGACTGAATGGGCGACGAAATTGAAATTATCAAATGCAGACAACAATCAGCGATAGAGAGGAAAAAAAAAAAGAAAAAAAAAATAAATAAATAAAAGAAAAAATTCTAAAAAATCTGGCAAAGCGTTTAGTAGCACAATTATTTTCATGCTTTTAAACATTTTCATTTTTATAGCTTCATTTCCATTTCCGTTGCCGTCAGTGGCGCTAACACTTGCACACTAAAACACGCACACAACCACACACGCACACACAAGCACAAGCACTAATGTGCATGCATTGCTTTCGCTTTTCATTTTCATTTACATTTCGGAATGCAGCAGTGCTACGGTTTTTAATTTTTTTCTTTTTTTTGTATTTTTTTTTATTTTCCTATGTCCTGTTTTTTTTTTTCGTTTATTTCCGCTGCCTTCTTCGCTTAGCTGCCACAACAATTTAAATATGTGGCAACGAGTTTAGCACATTATTGGGCAAAAAGGCAGCCGGCAAGCAGCACGCGAACACAAAGACACAAAAGGACGCCTAAATGTATGCTATGATCGCGCGGTGTCTATGTGGCAGTGATACGTCGCACATAAAGACGAGCTTGAATGTTGGCAAATGCTGCCTGCCTGCCTGCCTGCCTGCCTAGCTGCAATTGCTGTGGCAGCAAACCGAAATGGAAATACAGCTAAATTTGGGTCAAATGCAAAATATGCTGAGGGCGAAACAAATGGCAGACAGCAGGATAAAAAAACACAAAAGAATACATGAAAAAAGATGTGAAAGAAAAAATGCGAGGCAAGTGTAATGAATGAAATGTTTTAAACAAAAACGCTGTCAGAAAATGTAGGGTAGAGCGGGGCATGTAAATTAAATTGCTAAGCGCAACAGCAAAGAGTCAAAACAAGGAAGAGCAAGCAGTCAAATAGTCATACAAACAGGCTGACGAGCAGACAGGAAGGGGCAGACAGACAGGCAGATAGACAAATGGATGGACAGACAGCCAACAGCAAGGCCAATTGGGCAGGCTTTGAGGTGAGTAAACCGGCTGGAAGATGGGCAGGCGGGCAAGAAGGCAGGCAGGGAGGCAAGTAGGCAGAAGGCAGAAGGGCAAGCAGGCAGGCAGGAAGGCAGGCAGGCAGAAGGCAGAAGGGCAAGCAGGCAGACAGGCAGGCAAGAAGGCAAGCAGGCAGGCAGCCTGGCGGAGGGCTGAAAGGCAGGCAGGAAGGCAAGCAGGGCTGAAAGGCAGGCGGAAGGCAGCCAGCAAACCATCAAGTGAGTGGCATATAACAAATGAAAACCAAAACCTCGAGTGAGGCACATGCCACATGCCGCATTTTCTGGTGCTGCTGCACGGCACTCCAAATTGCAGCTTTAAGCGCCAGCAAACAGCTATAAAATCCACAAGATACGCAAAATATGAAGTGGCTGTGGTTGCGCTGGTTGCACGAGGCGAGCGCAAGAGGCAGTTAGGCGCGCGGAGTGAGCAGACAAAGTTTATTATGCGGAAGCAAAAGTAGTTGGCTCAACCAGAGGGAACAAAGTGCGCAGCAGAAAATGTGGGAGGTCAAGTAATGGAGAATACAAAGAAAATTAATAAGAAGGGGAAAAATAATAAAATCTGTATAAAAAAAGCAATAAAATGCAATAAAAAGGCACAAAAAGGGCACACAAAAAATGCAAAAAATAAAAATAAAAACAAATTGCACAACAAAAACAAAAAAAAACAAATTCCACAACAAAAAAAAAAACACAAATTGCACAACAAGAACAAAAAAAAAATACACGAAATAGCTAAGGCCAGTTTTATTAACAATTTGGGAGCGATTTGGGCAGCAATTGCAGACAACAACAACAGCGCACACCACAGCTCATAAGCAAACGGAAAGTGGCGGCGTGTGCGTGGCACACAATCGGTCGGCAAATGGTAAATAGCAAAATAAACGCAAGCGCGCCCATTAAAGTAAAGTGAGCACCAACAATTTTGCGTTGCGGCAGCTGTTGCCGCCCGCAACTGGACGCTGCCATTTCGCAAAGGCTAGGAAGGAAAAGATTTTATAGCCTCTTGCTGGCTGTTGGCATTTGCGATATTATTGAAATGCTGCCTTCGTTTGTTGCCTCTACGCGCCATACGCCTTTTATTATTTGCAAAACAACTTTCTGTTGTGCGCCGCGTTCGCTGCTGTCATCGCCTACTGCTGGCCCACAGCAGCAAAGCCATTGCGTATTTGCAGTTATTTTTCGCTTCGCTTCCAACAGCTCGCAAACGCCATAGAAAATCATTTTGCATGCAAGCTACGCGTAAACTCGGCTAAACGGTGATTTTTCGTAGCAGATTTTTAGGCACTTAAGCGTAGCGAATTAAGTTTATATGAGTGAGGCATGCAAAGCATTGCGCTTAGAGAGTAGCAAAAAGCAAGAAAAAAAGAAATAAAATAATTAAAAAAAAGCAATTAAATGCAGGTAAGCAAGCAGCGGTGCAGCAGCAAAATGAATGGCGTTAATTTAAAGGATGTAGGCACGTGCGTGTACAGGTGGCCCAAAGTTGCAGCTTATGCCTAGTGCAGCAGCGTGCGAAGCATAAAAAGCGTAGATTTATTTTAGTTTGCAGCTAATTGCATGAAACGGGCAAATAACTCAATGCAAAAGTGGAGAAGTGAGGAGTTTTTGGTTGCAACGCCCTGAAGTAGGCAGTAATTAAGTCATAAAGTTGCTAGATAAATAGGTTTAACGCTTTAGCATGCGCTATTCAAGCGCGTTAGAGCCCAAAATGAACAAGCAGACAAAACTTGTGCGAACGCCGCAAAGTATGCTACAAAAAATTTGTATGCACGCATAACCAAATTTATGCTTATGTGTGCAACCTATGTACATATGTATATGTATTTTTATTTTTTTATTTTTTCTTTATATTTTTTTTTTCGTATTCTAAGCACCTTTTATTGCCATGAATGTTATGACTTTGCAGCGAACTGCTGTGCAGCTTTTCAGCTACTGAAGAACGGCTTTTTCGCGCAAACAAGCATTGCAGTCGTTTCAATCACTTCAAACACTATGACCGCAGCACTTTGACCACAAACTTTGTATATATCTCCTTTTCTTCTTGTTAAACTTTTTTCTTGCACTTAATTCTTTTTTCCTTCCCCGAAATATCACTCAAACCTATGCAATTTTTATTTCAAAACCTTTTCATGCTTCAATTTTTTTTGTTTTACTTTCTTTTTTTCCCCCGCACACACTTCACTTCAACTTCATCTTCATATTCGTCGACTTGCAACAATTTTTCGTTTTCACTTTTTCTCATGCAATTTTTATTCGCTGCTTAATTTTTTCCTTCCAAATCACTCAATTTCGCACACAAAAACTATACTTCACTGCATTACCGCCTTTTAACGGTAATTGTGATAAACGATAAAAATTTTACATGCAAGTTGTGATGCCTCTGGTGGCATTTGACTCGCGCGCGACATGTCAAACGACGAGGATGACGACTACAGCGGGACGATGACTACGACGCGACGATACACACACCGGACGCGACCCTTTTGACGCACATCCTAACGAGCGCACAACAAACACGAAACTGAAGCAGCCATTCATTCGTTTTTTACACCCAGTAATACATAGGCGAGCATACCAATTCCGTCAGGCGTTCCAATTGTCAAACCATTCCATTACAACAATATTACATATTACAACTTTGCTCACCCACAAAATCGGCAGCAACAGCATTCATTCGTTTGTTGCACAAAATCTACTTTTGCCTGGTTATATGCAGCGGCGTCACGAGTCCTGCCGATAGCGGCACACGAGAAACGCGGCAAAGGAACTGCTGAGCACCGGCGTGCACTGTGCAATGCGTTGGGCTGTGTGTGCGTGTGTGTGTGTAGTGGAAACTCACCAATATCCTGAATGGTACAATGAGATATGTTGCTTTGCTGCCAGCAGTTCTTCAAATTCACAAATGTTTCGCACGAGAGCGCCAGAGCATGGCAGGGTGTGCAAGAGCGTAAGAGCGTAAGTAAGTATAAGAGTTTGCTTGGAACTCTCGTGCACGCAACTCACCACATCAACTCCGAAAAGTTACACAGCTGATAAGCATTTGATAACGGCGCAAGAGTTGTTGTGAGATTTCAAATGAGAAATTGCTAAATGTGGGAAATGGAACACTGCTGCTGTTACGATATCTGTGATAAGGGATAAGGAAACAAGTGACAAGTTTGGAATGGCTGTGCAATTGGCGGTAACATTCGAAAAGTGGGGAAAGACTGTTGGGCTAACAGTTGGATAGGAGTGCAGCTGATAGCAAAGGAGGCAAAGCATTTTGTTTGAACAGGGAACAGATTTTCACAAACACTGCCTGAAATGTTATGTAAATTAAACAGAAAATTTAGGAATTTAAGCGAATGCTGCGCGAATGTCATTTAATCAAATTGAATCAATAGAGTTTAGGTAAAGCAATAACAATCAATTATTGATTGTTAAAATCTCTCTCCAGAGTTGGGTTTTATTAAAAAGTCGGGTTTTAGTTCTTTCACTTAATTCCATTTAATTTGTTTATTATGTCTATAATTGCAAAATCTTACAGATTCACAGAAAGTTCTTAATGTCCATTTCTTAAAGTATGGAGCAAACAAAGAATACTCAACGCAAAAAAAAACCAAAAATGCGATGAAACAGAACTTTTCATGCTCATTCCAAGGGAAACTAAAAATGGTGGAGAGTTTGAAGGTCAGCGGTAAATTTTACGTATTTTACGGTAAAAACCTCAGTATCTTCAAAATTAAGTACCTCTATAAAATAAATGCAATATACAAAATCATAGGATGGCTAGCACAGCCCCCCAAAAAAAATGTCTAAAACTAACTTTCTGACCACCAGCAAATCGCATTTTTTTACACCATAATTGAGCGGGCCGTAAAACTGCATACCAAAATTGGCTAAAAACCGGCTAAAAAGCTTGAAAATTTTGCGTCACTAAATAAGCAAAAATAAAATACGCAAAACAGGTCCAACCGCACACCTATTTTATCGGTCATGAGGTGGTTAATTTTCTATGAAGCGATTTTTTTTGACATTCCAAGCCCAATTTCTTTATTAAATTTTGCTACAATCACGACAATGTTTCCATCGTGTACCTGTTACGCTGAACCTATTAGGGTGGAGTTGATATCCACAACTAAGAGGCTTAATAAATCCACAATTCGCCTCTTAAGACAGCCATCCTGTGCAGCGAGCAACTTCTAACACCTTAACCCTTTCAATACTAACGGGATACATACGTCCCAATGAGTGTTTTCGTTTTACTAAATGCCAAATATTTCTTTGCATCGCTGTGTATTTTCTTCCCATCAGTTTTTTACGAGATATACCATCGATTATGCTCCGCATGACCCGTTATACTTTGTATTTTTCTCTACACATGTTTTGCAGTCGTAGTTAAATCGTAGCAAGTGCTAGGTCAGTAAGGGGAAAAACGACAATTATAGATCTACTGAGTGTTCATTACGGGTGGGACAACGTTTTCCCAGGACATTTTCTCAATTCCTAGAAATAATTTCTTTATTTATACAAGAGGATTTTATATTTAGAGGATATATTTAGATCACTAGTAATAACTTTTCATGGTTAAATATTTTCTCCCCGTAAAAAAAATCCGTATTGAAAGGGTTAAGGGGGCAGATACCTGTAAACGGCCATATTTTTCCTGATTTTCATTAAAATTATTTAATATGAAGAAGTCAATATATTTTTTTTTAAATTGGCATACAGTTTATTTACACATTAAAATAATATAAATTTTTTTGTTTTATTTTAATCATTTAAAATGGCGGAAGTACAGTCAATTCTTCCAGGAAGGTCGCAGCGGGGCTTCTCAATCGGCGGGCATTGTAGCACCGCCGTCAGCGACCTGAATACAAAAAACCAAAAATTTTTTTGTTTATTAATGTCATAATTTCTATATGAATTAAACAAACATGAAAAAAAATCGCGTAATAAAATGGGGGAGAATTTGCCTACAATTTTTGCTTCAAAAAAATTATTTCTTCTAAAAATTTTCAAAACACATAGAAAGTAATATCATAGAAAAGATGCGTGCAAAATTTCAGGCAGATCGGTCAATAAGTTTTCGATTTATCGAGTACGCCAATTCGAAAAATATAGATTTGAGAAAAACGCATCTAAAGTTTCAACGGCAACGTAACTGTACCTCTCCCAGGGCTCGAACGCAAAGAATAGAGTCGTCACGGTTGGGGATCTATAATATAAGAAATACTTAAATTTACGTTCTACAATTTTTTTGATATATTCTTAAATGATTACATCAACATTTTATGAAACAAAAATTTTTTTTGTTTTCGAAATTTTCCAGGTATCTGCATTAATTAATACGAAAATTGAGAAGTCGATATGGAAAATAAAGAATCACTAAATGAACACGTACAAACTCTTACGGAGACTTGTAGAATGGCGCTAAATAAGGGATGCCCTATAATTAGGCATAAGGGGAAGAAAAAACAGCCCTGGTGGTGCGAAAACCTGACAATATTAAGAAATGACAGCAGAAAACAGTTTAATAGAGCGAAAGCGACATGAGAGTGTAGAGACTGGGACTTTTATTACAGTAAACTAAAAATTTACAAAAAAGAAGTTAGGAAAGCTAAAAGGTCTGTTTGGAGGACGTTCTGTGGAGAAATCGAAGGAACCACACAGGCTTCTAGACTGCGTAAAATCCTTCCAAACATTCACTATTCCTTTGGATACCTCCAAAAACCGGATACGAGTTGGACTATCTCGAGTGATGAAACTTTGAAGTTACTCGTATGTGTGCCCACGAAACCCAGCAAACGAATCCCCCAATATATTAATCAACAATCGAACACAAAAACCTGATTCTGACATTGAAGACATAATAACTGAAACCAGGATAACCTGGGCAGTAAACACCTTTAAGCCACTTAAATCACCGAGTCCAGAAGGATTATTCCCGACGCAAATACAATAGTCATTAGACTACCATATCTTATGGAGTGGTTATCGGCTATATTCAAGACTGCTCTAAAACTTAAAAGTGTTCCATCAGTATGGGATGAAGTAAAGGTGTCTTTATTCCTAAAGCAGGAAAGAGGATTTTAGTCCAATCAGCCTATCCTCCTTCTTGTTAAAAACATTAGAAAGAATAATAGAAGATTATATTAAAGCTAACATCAACCCTAACGCGCTTAGTATCTCACAACACGCGTACTGTAAAGGAAGATCTACAGAAACAGCGCTTAACTCACTTGTTACAGAAATCGAGAAATCAATTTATAATAAGGTTTACACACCAGTAGCCTTTCTAGATATCGAGGGCGCGTTCAACAACATCCTACCGAATACCATAATAAAGCCACTGACTGATTTCGGGATCTCCGGGGCTCTGGTTGAGTTCATCAAAAACATGCTCATGAGTAGATTTGTGATCGCAACTCTGGGGGTCACGAAGACCAGTAAAGGAGTCAGTAGAGGAACACCTGAAGGCGGTGTGCTGCCCCGGCTCCTCTGATTGCTGACAATAAACTTCTTGCTACAGAGCCTAGAAGAGAGAGGACAACACGTCGTAGCTTATGCGGATGATGTTGCTATGATTATAAGAGAGAGAGTGATGAGGCCCGCTACTTAGGTCTAGTACTAGACAGAGAACTACGATGGAAGTCAAATGTCGAAGATAGAGTAAAAAAGCAGCAATAGCACTCTACTCTTGTAAGCAGCTAAAAGGACTAATTTGGGGTTTTTCCCCATCTATCTTAAATTGGCTATACACAGCAATTGTAAGACCAATCCTAACATAAAAGTTATAAATCATAAGCTATATCAAAAAAACCTTGGTACATGTCCAAAGAATGGCCAGTCTTTGCATCTGCGGGGCCCTTAGGACTACACCCACAGAGCCACTAAATATCATATTATGCTTAACCTATTACCAATAGACCATTTCGCCAAGCAAACAGCTGCCAAGGTGGCTCTCAGATTAAGAGAGGTCGGTCTACTCAGAACAAACCAGAGAGCGCACTCTTCAATTTTAGAAAAATTCCTCTGCATTCCTGTTACAACTGATTTCTGTAAGACCAAGACAAAGGATATCAACTTAGATAAATCCTTCGTCACAGCATTTCTTTCGAACGAGGATTGGGATAAGGAAAATGATATAAACATCTACACAGATGGCTCAAAACTAGACAACAGAATAGGTGGAGGGGTTTACTCCGATAAACTCGGAGTTAGCCAATCTTTTCGCCTACCCGATCATTGCTGTGTATTTCAAGCGGAAGTCACTGCCATCAAAGAGGGACTTACGGTAATAAAAACGAGAGTATTATCCATAAATGAAGTCTTCATATACTCGGACAGTCAAGCAACAATAAAACACACTCATCAAAAACAGTCTTAGAATGTTTTAAACTTCTAAACGACGTATCAAAATACTACAAAGTAGACCTTATTTGGGTGCCAGCCCACAGGAATATAGCAGGACACTGCAAGGCAGATGAACTTGCTCGAATCGGTACAACGCTCGACCTTCAAGTGGATAAGACACTAATACCCATGCCTATAGCCACTTGTGGATTAGTATTACCACTTGTGGTAGGGTATTAACTAACCATTGTCTGATAGGCAGCCACGCTAGAAGGTTTGGACTCCCGTACTTCGATTTCTGTAGAAGCTGTCTGAATACAGAAGAAGAGGAAACAGTCAAAGCTTAGCGACAAGGAGGCTCCGCACTCTTGATACGATATTTCTAATTGATCTAGCGGACATAGCTCATCTAAAACTAACGAAGCTCTGCTCGTTTATTTAAGCCACTGGATGGTTTTAAAAGGAATCCATAGGGTAAGGATAAGTTCCAGTGGTATCACAATGGATCTATGAAAGGTCTAAGTGTATCATTGCGACAGCTACCTACTTCTTTTGCTTTCGGCCATAAAACAAGGGAGGCAGAGGTAATGACCGATCATCATCATAGTATACATCCATTGAATCATTTTCGAGTCTAGACCTCATGTTATGCCATAACGGCTTCCACAGGCCCACATGGTTCTAGCGGATTTTTCAATCACCGCTTAGAGGTGAGAGCTCCAAATTTGATGTTTATCTAAAATAATTTCTAGATGATTTACGCTTTGTTGAAGTAGCTTATAGTGCTTCCTTCTACAATTTTTGTACTAAGGTTCACCTTTGAAAGAATGAAAAAGATATATCCAGAGTGAACCTTGCAGAAGACAGTGCTAGTTCAGAAGGTCGTATTATAAAGAAAACGAGTTAAATTTTTTGCAGTAGCTTTTAGTCCTCTAACTTCTACTTGAATAGACATCTGTCAATTCATTCTTTGTTTACAAGCCATTTAATATCGACTTGTCACAGTATTTTCTACGATAGAAAAAATCTAATACCGTGGAGTGATTAAATTTTTTTTTTTGGAAGCCTTAAAAGCAAAGGAAGGAAAGAAGAAGAAAGGAAGGAAGCGAATATTGAAAGTGTATAAAGACTTTTCGCCATCAATTCATACAGTAGAAAGATGGGTTGCTGAATTAAAACGGGGTGTAGAACCCTTGAAGACGATCCACGTCAAGAATCCCCAAAAATAGCAAGAACTCCAGAAATCATAGAAAAAAGGCAGGAACCCGTATTGACAAATCGTCGAGTGACTGAAAGAGATTTCTTAGAGTTCGTAGACATCTCATTAGACAATGTAAGCAATATTTTGACTGGAGTGTTGGGTTTCAGAAAGCTGTGTGCTGTGTGTGGTGCCACATTCGCCAACAATGAAACAAAAAACAACCGAATCCCACTTTCTCAGCAACATTTTAGGGTGTTTTCGAAAGGATAGAGTGAATTTTGTGCATCAGTTCATCACTATGAATAAGGCCTGAGCTTATCATAATGATCCTAAATCAAAACAAGAAGCTAAAGAGTACTGTGAAGCCGGTTCTTCGGCTCCGAAACGAGTTCGTGCACAAAAATCGACGAAGAAGGTGTCAACATCAGTTTTTTAGGAAGCGAAAGGAATTTCTATGTAAGTTACTTGCAAGCTTGTAAAACAATAAATCTTGAATATTATCGTAACTTTTTAGACCAACTGAAGGAAAAAAATCCTGGAAAAAGAACCCAGTTTGCAAAAGAAAAAAATTATTTTTCATCAGAACAATGCACCGAGTCACAAAAGCATTTTGACAATGGCTAAAATCCATAAATTAAAGTTCGAATTGTTATAGTATCCAACCAGATGTGACCCCTAGCGACTTCTATGTGTTTCCAGACTTAAAAAAAAGCATGCCTGAAAAGCATTTTTCATCAAATGATGAGGTCATAACAGCTGTGGAAGCGTATTTTGCTGTCCTTTCAGATTCTCCTTTCAGGTATGAAATTCAGAAATTAAAATTTCGTTGGAACAAGTGCATTGATGCTCAGGGAGACTATTCTGAATAATAAAAAGTATTTCAAGCGATAAAATTATATTTTTTTTATCCAGCCGTAAAACTTATTGAACAGCACGCAACTGCGAGTACTTATGTTAGCATTAGAGCATAATCTATGTATTTGTATGGTACACAGTTTTTACGTTCTATAATACAAACAAAAGATATGGTCATTTCCATTATGAAGGGTGTGACCATGTTACTGACATTTTTCGTTATAATTTTAGAACTTAAAACTGTTACTTAAATTAAAGGACACTAATCCCTGCCATGTGAATATTAAAGTTGTTTGATACCAAGTACATACTGAAAATTCATCATTTCCGACCATAGCTGCCATTTGAAGACTGTGACGGGTGTGACCTTACATATTTAAGCTTTCAACAAAACTTTACTTTCATTGAAGTTTTTGTAAAATTTCCCAAAGAATGCGTATAGAAATTTTGGAGGAGCACATTGTTTGAAGTCTTTCTGGTTGTATGTCATACTTACTTTTCTAAAAAAATCATATTTTTCTTTAAAAAAAAAGCTTACAAAAAGGGACGGGTGTGACCACTCTATGTGACGGGTGTGACCTAGTATGAAAATTCAAAAATTTTGCTGAACTAAAACTTTTTATTGAATCCAATTATGAATAAAAACACATAAAATAACATTTCATTTTTTTATTCGCTATCATTGACATCACAATACTCTAGACCTGTATTTTTCAAGGAAATTTGTTTAAATTGAGATAAATATGAATAGGAAGCATATACAGAGACCGCGTCTGTTCTTTTAAGGGCATGCATTTTTTGAAGGTTCTTTACCATAATAACGCTTTCCCATCTTTCGTTTAAGAAAGAACTATTCTGATCGATGTCGTCTTTTGATGCGTAAAAAACATTGATCTTGTTCAATTTGTGTTTTGCACCAAGATATTTGAAACACTCCAGCGGTGTTTTCATAATACATTCTCTAGCTTTAATGGCTGTCCATAATGCTCTTTTTACTGTTGCCCCTATACCATCTACTGCGCCTTTACCATGGCCTGTAGCGAAAAAATTCCATGTCACTTCTAACCCAAAATCCTTAGGAGCATGACATATGTTGAAAATGTTGTACCTATTTTTAAATTGAGATGCACAACCATCGGAAAAAATGTGTACAACTTTCAAATCAACCTTTTCATTAAGGTCACTTGTAATCATTTTTAAGAATGCCCAAACACTGTGTTTGTTATGAGTTAAATCATCACTGATAATAGCAGCGTAGGATTGTGTGGAAATACCGTCTTGATATCTAACCCAGGCGCATGCTGTAAAAATAGTCAATTGTGGATGCCTCCAATGTGCACTTTGTATTTCGTCTTGGAAAAATATTGAAAAGTGTTCAGCGAAATCTACTTGCAGAACAACTTCGTTTTGGTTGGGTGTCGCTTTCCTGTCTTGGAAACATTGCACTTGCATATTGTTGACATACCAATGTGTTTTAAATTGATCTAGATTTAACTGAAAAAGCTTCAAGAATTCTCCTACAGCTGCTTCCTTAGCAATTATATGGAAACGCCCTTCCTGACTTGTCCAATACTTCCACGACACTATCATATTTTCATTGTAGTTTAATGGTACCAGATCATATTTATTATAACAATAGAGGCATTCCTTTCTCATACATTTCTCACTATGAATATTGCAGCATGTTGACTGCAAAACTTTTGAAGGACTCTCCGGTATAGTGAAAAAAGTTTTATGTTGTCTACTCTTTCGCTTTCTTTCTTTATCTTTTCTCCTTTTTTCTTCCAACGTCGCTTCATCCATTTTTTCGGCATCTCTTCTTTTTTATCTCTTGTTCTCTCTAAAGCCAAATGCAGTTCATATTTTTCTTTATTGTTTTTAAGTTTTTTCCTTTGCTCTCGCTTTCTGGTTTTCGAATCCATTAAAAAACAAGCACTTCGCGTTTATGTGACGGGTGTGACCAAGTATTTTATATTACTGAATTGCCAAAACGCGAATAAAAAATTAGTAAAATATCACCAAACTATTTACTACGCATACTTTGTTATCATTGCAAAGTATCGAGTGATTATAATGTACAGTACCAATTTAATTGAACTTTTTCAATTTTTAGTGGGACGGGTGTGACCGAAAATTTTAAAGTTTTAAAAAATTGATAAAAATTTTATTTTACAATGTACCATGTCGAAACTTTGAAAGAATGGAAGCATTAGCATATTATATTCAAATATAACGGGGCTTTGTCAATAGTCATAAAGGAAGAACAAGAAAATGTGATATAAAGACACATCGTAAAAAGAATGTAAACTCACTTTTCAGTATAGGCGAAGTTCACAGTGTTGCCAAACTTATTAAACTTAAGGCAAAAATATAGTTTTTGATTTTCCCATATATATTATTCTCTGGCAGACATTATTTGACTGAATTTAACTAAAAACAACAAAATTAATTTTTTTCTGCATAGGGCCGTTTTAGGTGGAATTTACCATATGTAAATGAATGTGAAGTATTTTTTTTCATAGTTTGAAGCATTTTTTGTAAGTGTACAACTGTGTAATGACCAACACAAGCACACAATATTTTTATGCAGTTTACATTCCAGTTTTAAATTAGGCTAAGCAAATTTTCATTTAATTTTTTTTGTTTTTGTTTATTTTTTCTTTTTTTCTGTGCACAATCAAACGTAATTAGCTTTTTTTCAGAACAAATGTGCGCTCACAAATGGCATCCCAATGAGTTTTGCTCTGCCTACAAAGCACTCCAGCGGCCTTCATGCGTGTATGTGTGTGTGTGTGTGTGTGTGTGAACTACATGCATGTTTTATGTTGAACAAGTTCAAGTGCTACTTGTGTCGCTAACGAAAATGCTAATTTACATAAAACTGATTTTTATTTAAAGCAATAAATCACATTATTACCGCCAAACAACCCTTCAACAGATACAAAAACACAGGCAATTCCATAAACTCAATCGCATTAATTCGACGCACTCGAAAGCTCAAATGTAAAAGTGTTCTGCAGCACACAGGCAAGCGCAGAAAGTGTGTGTGTATGTGTGACATAAAGTTTCACGCACAGTGCGTGTGTTTGTATGTGCGTTGGCATGTAACTGGCACTTAAGAGCTGACAGCAAATTGTGACTTTCCCCTAAATTAGCAACAATTTTTGAATGGCAACAACGCGCCGGCAACATCCTGTCAACATGACTAGTTCACAGGCGCGCCGGCTGGGCGGGCCGACTGCTTGCACCAGCATCAACGGCACAACACTCTACCAACTCCTGGTCTATCCACTTTTGTCTATGCAGCCCGGCTGACTGCCTGCACGCCCGACTTGAGCGCTCTTTATTTCACTGCATCTACGCGCATATGTGTGTGTGCGAGTGCGTGTTCAAATGGGCAGGGGGTTTTACACGCACCCTTAAATTGGTGACAATTACGAATTGCGCTTGTATCTGTAAAAATTAGTAGAAAAGGCGCATATGAAAAAAAAGAAAAGATGAAAAATGGCTGTAGAAACTGAATCAAATGAAAGCGAAACTAATGCGCAACAAGGCTAATAAAAATTATGAACAAAAGCATGAAAATTGCATGGAACGCGCGCCATGGCGAGAGTGAATGTCGCAGATCGCAATTGCATTTACGCTGGTGCGGTAAATGTTGAGCGCCTTTCGAAATGGGTAAATTGTCGCCAGCAGATGAATGGTTCGCGCCAAGCGTGACTGTAGTTTTCTGCAGCTAATATTTCGCTACTTTATTCACTTGGTTGGCATGAAAGCCCCGTCTTCTTCTCGGTGTTTGCCGGCATTGGGAAAATTTGCGTTACGCTGGCGTAACCAATGCATAGCAAATTCGAAAGCCACAACACTGACAAAACAGTAAAATAACGCAGGGTTAGGGGAGAGAGTCAGTCAGAGTTTAGGGTGCGTGAGGAGGGGAGATTGCATTGGAGTGATTTGATGTCAGAAGTAAAAAATTGCAATCTGCATTGTGGATATGTCAAATTATAGGGAGGGCGTGTGCGGTGCTGACTGTGTGGCCACAACGGATGCAACGGCGGCAGGCTGCGGTAGTGTGGCTGTGATTATGATGATGTGAAGGAATGTCAAAAGTTGAAAGTTAGTTAAGTGTATTAAATTAGAGAAAGTAGGAAAGTGCCGAAGTAGGTATGTAGGGGATATCGAATTACCGTTAAGAACAATGTTTCCTTCGCTTGAAAATTGTTTTGCAGTTGTAAAAGTTTACGCACAAAAGTATTCGAAACCAGGCGGCGTTGTAAACTCTAGCATCCACCCACTACTAGATCCAAGTAAGCTTCCCATTACAAATTAGAATTAAACTCTGCATCTCAATCAATGGAAATTCGCTCTCGCCTAAGCCAGCGGTAATAGGAGCTTCAGCGGAAACGAGTGAGCACCAGAATTGACTAAGATAGGTTTTTCTCTGAAGGCACGAGTGCCGATACTGGCATGTCCTCACCGACAAATTCAGAGAGCAATCCAACCTCACTTTCTAGAACTCGCTAAGAAGAGAAACCTATCTAGGAAACCTGCAACTATCACTAGTCACTGGATCTTAAAAAAGCGCAAGACAGGTAGAGCTCTATCTAAGCGTGTACTATCTAAAACGCTTTGGTCTCAGTACGACGAAAGCAGCACGCATTGAGTACTGGGGATCCCCCACCATTCAATTTCCTAACTCATAGCGGTGCTCACCGGTAACTGGGTAATTGAAACTCAGGCGGAGAAGCTTGGACTTCCATAGAACTTCCGTTGCAGAAGCTGTAGGGATCCTGCAGTGAAAGATACAGCTGACCACTTTGTTTGCTAAGCGCTTGAAGCTTCTGAATATGACTTTTGGGGATAGCCTGAGGCAGTTGTCCAGCCGAGATGCCTTTTCTATCCTCCACTACATCAACAGCACTGGTTAGCTGTTTTTGCCCCTTAAGTTTTGTAATTTTTCGCAGGTTGTGGTCTACATTATCGTATCTAAACGGCACGTAAGTGCTACTTGTAGTGTAACCGTGCTACTCTTGCCATCTAACCTACCTACCTACCATCACTGGCCACTAGTTGGAAAGCAAAGCATGATGCAAGAAGAACTTAAAACTCATTCCCACGACAGTTGGCTACCAAAACGGTCCTACGGTACTGGAACAACCCGCATTTAATTATATATCCGGAGGGGGAGTGCGACTCCAGCAGCGTTATCTGTGCAACAACAACAAGAACTTGGAGCCGTACAAAATTTGCTATACGAATATCCAAGACTGGTATTCCGGAAAAAAAAATAGTACGCCTGAGACTTATCAGCAGCTGCAAGGTTAGTTTATGCTAGGTTAGCCAGGTTGCTTGTGTAAGGCAGGACATTCGGTGGCCCTGAAGTCACCTTGCCTTTTACTTTCATCCCTAACTAAGTTGCTTAATTCACTTTAATTAGTGCCTCACACTTTGCCAATTTCTCAGATCTTCAAAGAAATAATAGCCATATTTCGTACAGCTTCTTTAAAGTGCAGTACATCCAGAGAGGTACAACACGTATCGACTCTATTTCTTCATCATCTCTATACCTCCTGCGGAAGACTTTGTGAGGTACACCCATTCTACTGGCTAGGGTTCCAATAGTGCAGTGACCGGTTATAACACCTGTTGGTACACTGGTAGTTGATCTGTTGAATCCAAACAGACTTCTTGTCCTTTTATGGTGCCATTTTGGTCACAGCGCTTTGGAGACCTTGTAGTCAATAGTTAGAGACCATCTTCCATTGCTTTCCTAAGTCAATCGCAGTGTTCAGTTTAGAGGAATGCTTATGTCTTCTACCACTCGGTTAAGGTCAAGCTCAGCGCCTTTCGCTGCACGCTCATCCGCTCTTTCATTCGCCCCCACTCCAGAGTAGCCGGGAACCCAACAAAATGTGGTGTTGTATTGTTGGATAAGCGAGAGCGACCTGCTGCATTCTTTAATACATTTTGAATTGACGCACACTGAGGTCAGGGCCTCCTAACGTGCCTGGGAGGCTCTAGTAAATGTCTGCAGGAGTGATACCTTCAGTGGTATCCTAGAAGAAACTGCTTGCTGAGCATTTTGTTGTGCTCCTTAACTGTAAGCCTTATTGTGTAGGTGTTGTAAGGGTGGCATCAGGAGACATCTCGTAGCTGTCCTGATTGCGGTATTTTCGTTTCAACCAGTGCGAATCCCTGGTGCCAAACGACCAGACTGGCTCAGCATAGTTCAGAGTGCCCGTTCTAACTTATGGCGCAAAGGCTTGGACAATGACAACATCCGATAAGGCGTCGCTTGTAGTGCATAAGAAAAAGAGTCTACGGAAGATTTTTGGATCTTTGCACGTTGGTGGCAGCGGATGTTGCAGGCGATGGAACAATGGGCTGTATGAGCTTTACGACGACATATACATAGTGCAGCGAAAAAAGACCCAGCGGCTACGCTGGCTGGGTCACGTAATCCGAATGGATACAAAACGCTCCGGCTCTGAAAGTATTCGATGCGGTACCAGCTGGCGGTAGCAGAGGAAGAGGAAGGACTTCTCTGCGTTGGAAAGATCTGATGGAGTAGGACTTGGCCTCACTTGGCGTTTCCGACTAGCGGCGTTTAACACAAGAAGGAAACGTCAGACGCGCTTTGTTAAACTCGGCCAAAATTTTTTTTAAGTACGCCAATCAAAAAAAAGCAGAATTATTTATGGATGTATTAAATTGTCAAATTTGTTCAGCCCTTTAAATTTTTACATGTTTTTAGAACTTTTTCAAGTTACGACACAGACCAGCTGCTTGAAATTTGAAGTAAATAATTTTTTTATTCTTTGTTCACTCCTCTCGGGAGCATAGGGCCTCGACAAGACTCGGTCTTGCGTTAGTTTCGTTAATCTATTTTGATTTCTGACAGGGTAGCTGATTAACCTGCCGCTATCAGTCCTAAATAGTGGAAATGCCCACCTGTCGTTGCTTAGGAACAACGCCTTTTAACTGCTTGGAGTGCCATCTATGTTTCAGATTTTTCTGCCAGAGGTATCGCACAGATGGTTGAGGACTTCGCTAAATTTGGTGGGCCTGCTCTATTTCCGCGGTTGCCCGCTTCCCCTTGCTGGCGCCACTGATGCAATGTCTAACTGTGTCTTTTTCTTTTTGTTTGTTGCCTATTTTAGCAGCCACAATGCAAATAATGCGCTGACTATTGTGCGGCAGTAAGGATGGAAAGGACAAGTATTTGGGGTGGAGGAATAAAATTTTTTTGTTTTTTTAAAAACAGGTAAAGTAGGTCAATTTAGAAAAAAATGCGAGTATCGTGCTTTACGTGGGATTCGAAGCCACAATCTCTGGGATGGCAGGTTAGTGCACGTACGCTAGACTACCGAGACTTTGTCGAAGTACATAAATAGTTTTACTAAATTTTTGTTAATTTTTCTCAACACGGCACTGGCTGCTTTAATTCAAAAAAATACAATTTAAAATTATTTGTTTTTATTTTTTTTTTTTTTGGTTGAATTAAATCTCTTGCATAAATCTGTAAGCTTATCATATCTTTTTAATTTTTTGTAAACCAAAAAAATAAAGTCATTAATACCTACATATTATATTTACACAATCTAAATTTGTCTTCATTCAGAGCTTTTTCTGTTTCAACACTTTTTTCCCTTTTCACTTTTCCGTTTTCAGTTTTTTTTGTTTTGCTGTTCTACCCTTTTCTCAAGTTCCCATTCAACACTTAATTCCGCTACATTCCCGTTATGTAACCGAACAACTGCAACATAATTATCAACATTTTCCATCTCAACTGCCCACACACACACCCACTCCCACGGCCCATAAATCCTCCACATCATCAACGTCAAGTGCGCGTATACGAGCACAAGTGAGTTGGCGAGTGGGCGAGTGTGAGTGTGAGTGTAAGTGTTGAGTACCTGCTCGAGTGTGTTGGCTGAATGAGTGGTTAAGCAATCACAACAACACCAACTACAACTACTTTCGAGCATATGCACACTAATACATCAACAGTCTGTTCACGCGAAACTATGAGTATTAACTGGCACATGAATAAGTGAAATAAATGTGAATGAATGCAGCTGAAGCTGTGAGTGGCACACACACACACACACACCTACGCACATGCAGACGAATGTAGGCTCACACCTACAAACAATCGCCGCCACTAGTTGATGGTGGAGTGATACCTGTCAGCCACGTGCCAACAACAACTATCACAACAACGCTAAGTTCTTGCTTTTGTAACTGTGTAGGAGTAAAAGGACGAGCCACTGGCCACATGTTGTTGTTGTTAGCAACAGCAGGCAGCGCATCAATTAAATGGAACAGTCGCGTTTCTTTTTTTCTATTTAATATTTTCTTATTTTTTCTCTTATTTTCTTTTTCTGTTTCTATTGTGGCATAATGAGCGGGATATAATGGTTTTATGGCCTCAACTGAAGGCAATATTATTTAATCCAGTCTAAGCGTACCGTTAAAGAGGGGGAAAAAAATAATGACCTGCGTCTGCTCGAAGGGTGGCAAATGTATGCATTGAAGGGATTTGCATTGCAGAGACAAAGATGAGATGACGAAAGGGAATTGGTAGAAAATACTTCTGAATGGAAACTGATTTGCGAGACTGGGCAAGCACTTGGAAGTGAAAGCAGCTATTTGGGGTAAGATTTATGAAAATTTGTTGTAGAATTTATAGAATTTTCTATGCATTTGTACAGATAAAATAAATCGAATTTCTCTTTCCATTTGATATGGACATTTTGCACCCATCACCACATTGGCCTATGAATGAAATTAATAGAATCTTTAATAGTCTCTATCTAAAATGCGCCCTTCCTAAATCTCTGTTTTTATCTCAACTGGAATCAAATTAGTTTTAAATCGTATCCTTAAGTCATTTTGTACTTCTTGTAGTGTACGATTTTATTCGCTTAATAAATGAAATGAAGCGGTATCTCCCAGAAATTGAAGGACAGAAAATCTTAGGGGGTCTCTGAATGGGAAATAGTTCTTACGAGAAGCTCCCTCAAGGTGAGAGTGCACGAGGAGATGTGTCATTGCCTGTCGTGTAGCAATCCTCTCCGCTTCCTCTGTGAATGCCCTACCCTATGGAAGCACAGAATGTTAATCCTGGGCCGACCGCTGTTCGAGAGTATCGAGCAGCTGTCTGGCTTAGATGTCAACAACCTAACAAGGTTCCTAAACTGCACAGACTGGATATAGTCATGCCGTAAATAACTGGTAAACAAGTTGGTAACGAGAATGTGGCAACAAAATGGGGCGGGAGCGCTAGTTGGATTCTGGAAGAATCACCATTGAAACCAACTAACCAACCAACAAAGGCTTTTTTTAGCATTTGGTGTTCCATAAACAAATGGAGAATGGACAGCAGGTGTGCGAATGCTCAGCCGACTATTTGAGGTAGAAACGACGAGGAAGAAACGACAGGTGCGCTTTGTTAAACTCGGCCAAAATCACGTAAGCGGTTATGGTGCCAATTAAGAAGAAGAAGAATTGAGTCAAGGTTACAGCTTATAGAAACGACGAGGAAGAAACGACAGGTGCGCTTTGTTAAACTCGGCCAAAATCACGTAAGCGGTTATGGTGCCAATTAAGAAGAAGAAGAATTGAGTCAAGGTTACGCAGCTTAAAGGCCTTCGTCTGCAATAGATCTGATAATAGCATTTGGGAGTCGGGGGCTACGCAGCTTGAAGCCCTTCGTTTGCAATAGATCTGATAATAGCATTTAGGGGTCGAGAGTTAAAGAAGGTGGTGTGAGTCTCCCAATGAATGTCTTTTAGTGTCTCTCTATATTCTGCCCGGGCCGGTAGTTGCAGTTGTATTTCGTACTAGATCTCGTTGGCGTAGTTGAAGAGGTGTATCCTGAGCCGTTTGGAAGGTAGCTCAGGCTCCAGCAAAGTCTACAGGTGTGATTCCCACGAGTGATTCCTTACCAGAAATTGCTTACTAATCATTTTGCTGTGCTACTTTACCGCAAGCATGGAAGTCTCGTGCTGAGAAGATATCCCCTGGCTAGCATGATAGCAGTATTTTCACAGGCTCGAGCTTTGTCCACTTAGAAACGTTGGTGTCAGGCGATCAGACGGACGCAGCATATGTAGTATCGCCCTGCCAATTGCTTCATATGTCACCAGCAACATTTCTTTGTGTCTGCCCCAAGTGCTGCCGCCCATTTAAGGACTTTGTGGCGCTTTTGGACCGTAGTGGCTCTTGCGGCTGTATGCCCCGAAAAGGAAAACAAACTGTTAAAGGTAAAACCCGAAGTTTTGTATTTGTTAACGTCGGTATTCTTATGTCATCGACTCTCAACTTTAGCTGTAATTTGACCTCCTTCGTCCAGGTGGTAAAGAGGTTCGATCCGGACTTAGTGGTTATAAGCTAAAGATTCCTTGCAGTGAGAAAGCGAGAAAGGCTGGTGTGATAAGTGTTCACCTTGGAACACAAGTCAGCAATGTCATTGACGGACGCCATTATAGAACAATCGTCAACTCAGGAGACCATATTTGTGATACCGATGCTGCTAAGATGCACGGCCATTAGTGGTCTGCTACTTGGCTAAATGACAGTCCAGAGTATTGTTTACAAGCGCGAGGAACCATTTTGCCGACAGAAAACGCAAAAAAAGAAAATCAGTAATGGATTTCAAATGTAATAGTGGGATTGCATTATATTTGGCTGGAAAATCACAACCAGCGATTGTTCATGAGCTCGAGCGCCTCAAAGTAAATAAAGCT